>SNQJ01S0240091.1:0-13564 GCA_010110895.2 Picea sitchensis
GTACCTTTTGTGTATGTGGCACATTATGGAGATCAAAGAATTGCTCCATCTGAAGTATCCATGTGATTGGGTCCTTCCCATCAAACTTCCTCATATCAATCTTAGGAACATGGTTGGTATTCAAACCAAAGTTGAAGTTTATCCATTCTTGATTCACCTTCCTTGTGTCCTCATCATGAATTTCATGGGATGCATTTTCACTTTCAGGTGTCTTCTCTGTTACGAAATTTTTCAATACTTCCATGATCTCCCCTTTTAAACCATCAATCTTCATATCCAACATAGTTTCCATTGAATCCATCTTATTTTGTAGTTCATTTATGTCCCTACACATTTCTTCACCTTCATCAAGAGTCAAAGTAGGATTTCCGGAGGCTTATTTGGTGTAGAAGTTCTCTTTTTTGGTGGTATGTTGGCCAAGTATCACTTTTGAACCTTGATTTTGAGGTGGTTCTGCCAGACAATATTTCTTCTGTTGTATCTCCCAAGTTTCACCCTTTTGGGTATGAAAATTTATTTTATGTAGTTATCTGATATTTCTTCTCTGTAATGCCACAGGTCTGATCAAAATTGGATGTGCCAAGTGGAATTTACGGTAACTTCCCAACAACTTGCCGATTTTTGGCCTTTCCAGGAGATGTCACTTATATAGCGTTCCCCACACCAAATAATTGATATAAAATTATGAAACTTGTACCAGAAATACTACAGACTATCCATGATCTAATGAAACCAGTCCCACTCAATTTGGATACTCTAGGAAGAAGTTATGATTTTTTTACCTGGAACACCTTCTTGAGACTAGTCAATAGGACTAGTCAGATACCCTATCTTTCACAGGGTGTATATACAAATTTATGATGACCCTGTTATCACCCCATAAAATATGGGAATCAACTTATGACTTGGATATTATTGATATTATCTGTATCTAGTGTTCTTATTGGAAATTTATTTTTCATTTTGCAAGAAAAAGAGAAAAGAAAAGAAAAAGAGAAAAGAAAAGAAAAAGAAAAGAGGGCATAAAAGAATTGAAACAAAAAGGCCCCATGCAATAATAGTGACTTGTTCATACCTTTCAAGCATGACCAAGTTCTTTTAAATTTTCAATGTTGATAGGTTAGTGAATAAATCTGACCAGACTGTCTAATCCTGGTCAGATAGCCCCTAGGTTAGAACTAGTGAATACATCTGATCAGACCATCTAGTCCTGGTCAGATAGCCCCTAGGTTAGAACTAGTGAATACATATAACCAGACTGTCTAATCCTAGCCAGATATCCCTTAGGAAGAATAATATCTTAACCCAACAGTTTAACCTGGGTTATTTGTCTTGTGAAAGTAAGTTAGAATGTAGACTAATTGCTTAGCTTGCCTTGCCCAAATAAAACCCACTTAAAAAAATGCTACCTCAAGTCTCTGTTGCCTTAGGATAGTTGAAATAAGGTCCCCTTGGGGGTGTCTATGACAAATTTGGGAAAAAACCCATGAGAAAGCACTAATCCTAAGTTTTTCCTGCACATGACATTTTTCACTCCCGACCTATGCTTCATTCACCTTCCAATGGTCTAGATCACGATGATTAGATCAACGGCTCACATAGCATTCTGGACCCCCCCGCCCATTCTGCCTTTAATGGAGGGGGGGGTCCAGAATCGGCGATAATATTACGCAGATCTGGATGGTCCAGAAAAGAGCGCGCAAATCCACGGCTCACATTAGATTCCGGACCCCCCCGCCCATTCTGCCTTTAACGGAGGGGCGGGGTCCGGAGTTGGTAATAACGCAGGCGCACATCTGGACGTCTCGAAACAGAGTGCTCGAATCAACGGTTCACATTGAATTCCGAAACCCCCCCCTCCGTTCTGCCTTTAATGGAGGGGGGGGGGGGTCCAGAATTGGTATTAAGGAGCGCGCTGAGATCTGCGGCCAGAAAACAAGCCCACAGATCAATGGCTCATAACGGATTCTGGACCCCCCTGGTGTTCTACTTTTAACCAAGGGGGGGGGATCTGGAATGAATATTACTTACGGTGGGCCCCTTGTTACATGTGGCATTGTTTTAGTGGTCCAGAGGTCCCATCCCCCCACATGCTCCCTGACATCCCGTCGCCCCTGGACGTCATCCTCCACTAAGCCCACTTGTCCCACTTGCTCCTGGGTTGAAGTCCCATCCCATAACTGTTGTCAGTCCCTACTGTCAAGCCTTTACCCTTTCCATTCATGGCCAGCCCCCTTCGGCGACTTTTACCTCCAATCACCTGCCTCCACGTCACTCCTCCGTACGCTTTGGCCACCATCATCTTCCACTTCATCCCTAGTGGCCCGTTGTCCATTAATAACTGGATAACATACCCATTGTCACGCTGATCGTTTTCCCGCGTCCGACCGACCCATTTTTGAATAAAACTATCGTTTCCCTTTGTATTCGTTATTGATCCATCGCCCCAGAAACCTCCTATTCCTCCATTGCTCTTGCATCGCTTTCACCTACAGTCAGCCGACCCCACTAACGTATTTTTTATTGCAGGTACAGTTGTCGAAATGGTGTCTAAGACAAAGCAAGCTGAAGAGGAAGAGAATCTGTTCGTTCCTCTTCCGGTTGACCTGGATAAAATTCCCCTGGTCGATAAAGATCGCTTGATTGCCGAGACTATATGCAGTTTTGACTTTTCTGATCTCTAGTCGTGGCTCCGGGAGGTTTTCCTGGACCAGAGCGACGAAATTGGACTCTGGGAGTCCAATTTGCCCCTGTATCTCTTTCCCCATATTCACAATTTCCCCGAGTTCGCCCTCCAATTCTAGGCCCACTACATCCCCAACCAGAGAGCCATCGTTTCTTCATCTGGAGACGTCCTTTTCTTCATCACCTCTGAAGATATCGAC
Organism: Picea sitchensis; assembly: GCA_010110895.2. Taxonomy (NCBI): domain Eukaryota; kingdom Viridiplantae; phylum Streptophyta; class Pinopsida; order Pinales; family Pinaceae; genus Picea; species Picea sitchensis. The sequence continues at coordinate 2,886 of SNQJ01S0240091.1, forward strand.
CAGATGTTGCAAATTACCTGCGTGGAATCTGCGTCCCACCTTCAATTTAGAAATCCTCACCGAGCTATACCAGAAAATGACTTTCCCTCAGAGAGTTTAGATTTTTGAGCTTTTTCTTCCCACTTCCGCTCCACTCCCGTCCACCAATCCCCCATACCCTTCTTCTATGTTTTCCACCAAATGAAATCAAATCATTTCTTCTCTGTGTGCCCTTCTTGGATACTATTCTGATCAATGGGTAGATGAGCCCATCCTGGGTTTTCCGTCCATCTTCTCAAATGATGAATAGTCGACCACGCAGTTCGACTACATCACCTTCTTGGCCAATAATATCCATGAGCAATTTGTTAATTTTGCCACAAAAGGCATGTTTAGGTATTCATCCATTCTGGCTTACATGTTCGTCTATTTTCAAGCCGACAGGTTCAACTTCTCCATGCAGAAGATGGATGCCGATGGGAAGCCCCAGCCAGTCACAGCGTGGGCTTCTCTTCTGAAACACAATTCTATTGAATATGACTTCACAGCATTCATTGACCAGTTTTACCACCCTGTGGTAAGTATGTTGCATGGCATGCCTGAGCCACGAATAAATGATGAAGTCCAGAGAATCCTGCATCTCTCGGACAAAGTTAAGACAGGAGACTGGTATTTATGCCAGAATAACACCGAAATCAGAGTCTTTGGGTGCAAATTGGTGCCATACAAACTGCCTCGATATGTGTCGGTAAGGATTTTTGCATTAGAATATATTAGGCAGATAATGAATTCTGATGATATTCATTTTGTTTCCCTTAAGAAAAAACAACAATTGAGAATCAAGGGACAAATTGGTCCTTTCATTTGCAATAGCCGAGGAGCAGGGGAAGAAGCAGATAGAATGTTGAAGGAGATGAAATTCTCTACGAGTTTCATTTGGCATTATGATCCATACGGGATCATTTCATACATGAGGGTAAAAAACAAAAATGCCCCATATGCTCATGAGTCCAAGCCAGAAATCGAGAAATTTGCAAATTAGGCAGTATGGTTGCCTGACACTTTGCTGGACTTGGAACAACAGGTGCCCTTGACAAGCATGCTTCCCGCTACCACACCTTAGGTCCTCAAGGAGAAGAGGCCCCGACAAGATTCATCACCTCCTGTAACAAAGGTGTCATCAGAGGAATTCCAAATTCACTCTAAAAAGCCGAAGACAGTTTCAATGCCCAGCACAACAGTAGAAGCTACCACGGTGACAACCACAGTGATCAATCCAGTCACTCTTCCTTTTGGCTCAGGTCAGAATAAGGGAATAACAACAGCATTAAAACCCTCAGATTCTCCCTTAGATACTCCGCCAAGCAAGACTGGGCCCAAATTGGGCATTTTTGAAAAATATGACTTGATCAAGAAGAAGAACCAGACACTCACAAGCAGCACTTATGCCCAGTTCCAGAAGCAGTCATCCATAGCCCAGCATAGACTTCTTTCGGCATTTGATATAGAAAAGGGTAGGATGTATATGGCTTATCTCCAAGCACAAGTGTCGGATCCCAAGGTGATATCAGATTACAAAAGGGCCACCTTTGAGTTCCAGTCTAAAGACGTGCATCTAGCAGATCAGATGGATCTGCACAAGCAAACTGGGGAAATGGTTTTCCACACTTTGGCCCACGCTTCAACTTCTGCATCAAAGTTTCGGATAGCTTTGAGTAATGCTAAGACCCAACTAAAGCTGGAAAAAATATCTTCTTTCGCAAAAGATAACAGGATAAAGACATTGGAAGAGTTGGTCGTCAAGATCGGTTACGACCCGACGAACGTCAAGGCTGCCGAAGAAACGATTAAAAAGAAAAATGCTGACATCGCATCCTTAAGAAAAAATCTAAAGCTTCCTCCTACAGAGGACCCAAAGGCAAAGGAGATAGCTAAAAAGGAAGGTGAAAAGGATGAGATGCTGAAATTACTCATGGAGTAGAATGCTCAGCTAAAGGAGATGGAGGCTGAAATGGAAAGACTGCTAAAGGAGAAAGAGAAGGAAAAGCCAATGGAAGGCATTCCATTGAGTGTCATCCCTATTGCAGGACTGAGCACAACAACAGTGACAATCATTCCATCTGCAACATCAGTGCCCCTACCAGAAGGAGCAATAGACATGGCCAAGTCTATGGAGAGAATGAACCTGCAAGAGTCAGAAATCAACAGGCTTAAGAAAGAAGTGGAGAATCTCCAAGAGCTAAAGACTTCTTTCCAAACCAGTCTGTCCAAAGAGAAACAGGTGAATGAGAAAATCAGGAAGGAGTTACAGCAGCTCCAGAAACAGACAATGGCAGGAAAGACTTTGGTTGAGGTCAAAGAGATTGTGTGGACAGATATTTTCAAGTCCATTAATGAAATCTGGCTGATGGTTCAAATCATTTTTGAACAAAATGAGTTGCTCGAGAGGAGTAAATAGGCTGTGGAGAAAATCAGAACAGAGCTGAGAGACATGCCAACACAAGCTAATGAAATCATAAAGTTCCTGAATTCCAAGACCCGGGAGGAACTTGAAGAATTGAAGATTAAGCACAGGACATAGACTATACTGGAGGTGAAAAGAGTTCTAACCAAAAGAGGTCTCATGCTTTAGCTTGAGGAAAAAATTCAAGTCATGGATCAAGGAGTGCAGAAGTTTTTCCACAAGATAGAGGCTCTGCAAAGGAAGGGCCTGCCTGGTATGAAGGTCATTAATGACAAATTAATGACACTCCCTGATTATAAGAAGAGGTTGACTGAAGTGTCTAAGGACAGTTCTAAGTTTGCAGGTATATAGGGAAGCATCACAGGAAAAGCATTCATGGATGCCTTGCAGTTGGATATTAGTATCCAGCATGAGATTAAGCACATTTTTATCATCAAGCCTACATTTTCTAAGTACACAGACATGGATGAGGTGTATCGGAGACTGCTTGAAGTCACAGTGCCAGGTCATATCAGATGGGAAGAACTGTGTGATCTACTAGATTAGCAGATGAGCTGTCACATCCAGTCACCTGTCCTGTCAGAAGAGGTTGCAGAGGCACCTCGCCAACGGCCTACCTTAGAAATTTAGCATACAGTTGTATTGAGTCATCAAAACAATTTTGATTAGTTAAGTTAGTTAGTCTAAAAATAGTATGAGCACGTCCTGATCAGTTATGATAGGAACGTTTGTATTTTGCATAATAAATAATTCATTTTCCAAAGTATTGAGGGTTGTTGATTCATACACCCTATTGCTATCAAACTGTATCATTTTTGAGATCCACCATTAATAAAGAAGAGGCATTTATAGGATTCTTGCGTATGTTCACTGGTGACGTTGATCTCCTTAGTTGAATGTTTTCCTTTCTCTGTGATCATTTTGTTTTCTAGAACTAATCTTTATGAATAGCGTACTGTTGCAGGATTTATCATTGATACCCTGTTTCCGATTCTGAAGATTTTAATGTTTTCTTCCAATATCTTCAATTAAGAAATTCTTAACTGCTTGTTAGTTGAAGTTTTTCTCCTTATATTTCTTCTGTCCATCATTTTAATTTATAAAGATCCAGTGAATGTATTATCTCGCCTTGTGAAGGCTTTCTTTGGCTTTTCTGGTTGTATCTAATATTTGTTTAAATATAGACTCCATAGCCCAATGGATGTGTAGACTATCTCAACCAACTTTAAAAACCCTTTACAACAAAACCAACAGTTCCTTTAGCTAGCCTAATATCTGAAATTAAAACAAAGCTAAATCATAAAGTGAGATCCCTCTCTGAAGCTGGAAGGGCTAGATCCCATCTTTAAAAGTGGTTGGTTAAGGTTACCTTAATAGATTTCTTCTTTTTCAACCTCTAGGAAATTTATCAAGTGCTAACATAAATGGCGACTCCGTTGGGGAAGAACTAAAACTGACAATCTCACGACTTCTTTCCCCTAAAGAAAGTTTGACTCCGAGAAGAAAATAATGTTTAGAGGTTGATTAACTCTGTACATATTATTTTCAGAATCTCTCTTTGAACCTTTTGTTCCTCTATGACTGTTCCTGCAGCAATACAACCTAATATCGAGCCCGGACTAGCGAATCAAACTCATATTGCGTCAAACCTTTTTGACACAATCCTCAAAACTGCCAATAACCGAGAAGAACTCGAACGTTTGGGGGCAGCCATCGAACGAGACATAGCTACTCAGGAACAATTGGAATCTATATGACGTCAACGTAGAAACCTCCCCTAATTTCCTTCACCATAAAATTAAATAAAAAATATATATATATAAACCCAAAAAGAGTTCTGGCTCCCAAGAAAGTCCACACTCGATCTCATCCAGACCCAGAACCCTCTACAGCCATAGATAATCCTGAGAAATTGTTGAAGCGAAAGACCTTAGCTTCCAGTTCAGTGAGTTATACTCTCCTTCACAAATCTCCTTCCTTTTCCGAAGAACCAGCCAACTTTCAAAACCTTGATCTTGAGCCTTTTCCGCAACGAAACCTGGTTAGAACACGGTCTGAAACCTTTGTGTCTAAGCTCATCTTTGACCCAACTGCGTTGCATCCCCGAACCCCTGAAGTCTTGTCTCCTATGACTAAACTACAAATCACTATCTCAGCGCCGCCCAGTCCTTCATCGTCCTCGTCTTCCGTTGCTACCTCCCCAACCACCCAGTTTGTCATCCCACCTCCTCCACCCATCATGGCAGCTCGATATGCCCCTTTGGTGTTGGATGCACCGCTGCATGCCATGCCCCAAGACTACCAGACTAGGCTTCCACAGTTTGATGCAACCGGAACATTAAACGCACAACAACATGTGGATAAAATGAACGATTACTTTGATTTACAAGAAGTTGATTAAGTCAACATTCAAATGAGACTGTTCGCCCAGAGTCTGACAGGAGACGTCAAGAAATGGTTCAAAGCTTTACCTGCTGCTTCAGTTCCTGACCTTGTCGTGTTCCAAAGAAGTTTTCTTGACAGATGGGAGGTAAAGAAAAACCCTCTCCAGATACTGTCAGAATATGAAAATATAAAAAGAAATCAAGGTGAAACTGTCCAAGACTACTGCACCCATTTTAACAACTTATATAATGCAATCCCAACTAAAATCAAACCTCCCCTGGGTTTGGCATTGATTAAATTCCTTGAAGGATTCGATGCTGACATGTCTTACCAATTAAGAGAAAGAAATGCTTCCACCCTTGAAGATATGCAGAAAAGTGCTATTAGTGTGGAGGCTAATCTGTTGGTGAAACGGGCACGTCAAAGGACAGAAAGGAGAGTCACGATCAAAGAAGAGCCTTCCACATCGGCCACAGATTCTAGATTAGATTCTTTGACCAGGGAAGTGGAACTAATGATGGAAAGGATCACTGTGTCAGACAGAAATCCTTCTAGAGACAACCCACCTGCCCCTCAGATTCGGAACCCCAATTTTAGGAGAAACCCTCCTCAAATCAGGCAAAGAGATCAAAGAGATCAGAGAGGTCCTGATCAGCCGATCAGACCTCCCTTGCAAGAAAACTATGCTGATGAAGGAGGGGAAGAAATCGAGGAATCGGAAGACACTCACATCAACCTCATGGGGATTCACGATAATGAGTCCATTTTCCTTACCCAAGAAGAGCAGGAACTCTTTCTGCTGAATCAAACTAAGGTAAGTGAGGAAGCCAGAGATACAGAAAAACAGGCCTTTGAAAATGCTATTTTGGAGGTGCACCGTCAATACAACCTGTGAAGTAAGAAGGCAGAAGGAAATTCCTCAAAAAAGACGTCGGAAACGCAGAAGGTAGCTGAGACTGAGAAAACTCCTGAGAAGGTTACTGCTAAAAAAGACTGCTGAGAAGGGTAAAACCGACGCTCCAGTGAAGAAAAGCATCACTATACTAAAAAGATCAGCACAGCCTGAAGCTTCACCTGTTACCCCACCCAGTACTTTTGAGAGGAAAAATATGGTGGACCAACCAGAATCAATGAGTCAGACCAGAGCTCCGGCGCCTTTTAGCCTGGAGACAGAATTGGCTAAAATTAAAATTTCTATCCCACTTACAGAATTGATGTGCAGAGGTGGTTATCGTTCACAGGCACTAAAAGCATTAGCCATTGAACCTGACATAGGAACCAAGGCCTTAACTGTTGGATTAGTGACTCACTCAGACACTGTGAACCTTACTGATGATCATCCCGAACTCCTTTTCGGACCTGAGGTAGATGGTCGAGATGATACCGGTGACGTAGCTCCCTTTTACATCAGTTTGAACATACATGATTTGATATTGCATAATGCCATGTTGGATTCAGGTGCCTCACATAATCTAATTCCTAAAGTTGTAATGGAAAAACTGGGATTGGAGGTCACTAGGCCTTATAAAGATCTACACTCTTTTGACTCTAGCAAAGTCAAATGTATTGGTCTGATTAAGGACCTCTGCATCACCCTAGTTCAGATCCCTTCGAAAAGCATGGTAATGGACGTGGTGGTTGCAGACATCCCGCCAAAATATGGTATGTTGTTTTCCTGCTCTTGGGGAGCTAAGTTGAAAGGAACCTTCCAGCTGGATATGTCTTACGCCACTATACCAGTGTTTGGACAACAGAGGAGGTTATACAGAGAAACACTGATGAAGTATATGGTCAGCAGTCAAGAGAAACCTCACAATTACCCCCTCTACTTTGCCCATTCAGATTTAGATTAGTTCATCTTGTACAATGATGGTGATACGGAAGAGCCAGATATTCAGCCGGCGGAAGAGGGAGCTAGTCAAGATGAAGGCCCAGAAAACGAGGAGACAGCAAAGATGGAAAATGTAATCACTGAAGATTTTCCCGATGATTTCTGGAGTATGGATTTTGATGGAGCTGTGAGTAAAGAAGGAGCAGGAGCTGGAGTCTGGTTGCATAATCATCGAAAGAGGTATTCAGAAAATCATTCCTATAAGTTAAACTTTCACTGCACTAACAACGTTGCTGAGTATGAAGCTTTAATGCTAGGTCTGAAACTGTTGAAAAAAGTTGGTGCTAAGCAAATAATGGTAAGGGGTAACTCTAAATTAATAATTAAACAAATTAAAGGTGAGTATGTTGCTAAACACCCGCGCCTCAGAGCATACAGGAATGCTGCTCTTGATGCTTTGAAGTGTTTTAACGAGGTGGACTTGTAGGTAATGTCGAGAGGACAGAATATTCTGGCCGACGAATTAGCTACATCAGTTACTTCCTACAAGATCCCTTTTCGCCAAACTCGCCCATACACTGTTGAAGTGAAATGCCGACCGACAGTGCCCAATAATATCAGGTACTGGCAAGTGTTTGGAAATGACGATCAAATAGAGGACTTTCTGCAATGTAAGAAAGATTTTGAATGTACAAACATAGACGTAGAAAATGAAAACGAAAATGTAAATAATTCTGAGTTTGAAATAGATAGTGTTAATACTGTAAATACGGTAGATTCAGGAGAGTTAGGGGAGGACGAAATAGAGGCCGAAGTTTTGCAATTAAAAAGCAATATTTTACCTAGAGGGCTTGTCCCTTTGGAATACCTGTTTGACAATGATGATGTAGCTAAGAAACCAAAAATAGAAGCCCATGGGCAAGAGGTAGAGGAATGCAATATAGGAACTGACGAGAAGCCTAGGATGGTCGAACTGTCCAAATCTTTACCCCCAGAGCAAAAACTTAAGTACATTGAACTATTCAATGAATATTCAGACGTTTTCGCCTGGAGCTATGAAGATTTGAAAGCCTATGACACCAGCATTATACAACACATGATTCCCATAAAGGAAGACCAGAAACCGTTTAGGCAGAAACTTAGGAGTATTAATCCCAAGTTGCTTCCCTTGATAGAAAAAGAGATTAAGAAAATGTATGATGCCAAGATCATAGTCCCACTACGTTTCTCTAAGTGGGTTTCCAATTTAGTCCCTACATGCAAGAAAACTGGGGAAATCAGACTCTGCATAGATTTCCGAAATCTGAACAAAGCATCCTTGAAGGATAATTACCCCTTGCCTAAAATGGATCACCTCCTGCAAAGAGTGGTCGGGTCCAGTCAGATTTCTCTATTAGATGGTTTCTCAGGCTACAACCAGGTCCTAGTTCACCCAGACGATCAGGAAAAGACCGCTTTCACCACACCATGGGGCACTTTCATGTATGTGAAGATGCCTTTTGGTCTGATGAACGCAGGAGCCACCTTCCAGAGGGCAATGGACATTGCCTTCGTAGAAGATTCAGGTAAGTTTATTGTCGTTTATCTCGATGATGTGACTGTGTTTTCCCAGTCTGATGATGAACACCTGCGGCATCTTAGACGAGTTTTCGAAAAGTGTAGAAGGTTTGGGATTTCTTTAAATCCCAAGAAATGTCTTTTTGGGTTAGAAGAAGGCAAACTGCTGGGACACATCATCTCTAAGGAGGGAATCAGAATTGACCCCAGCAGAATAGAGACCATACTAAAGTTAGAACACCCAAGAAATATGAAGTAACTAAAGTCTTTTATAGGGCAAATTAACTTTCTTCGAAGATTCATTCCTAATCTAGCCGAGCTCCTCCAAAATATTACAAACATGCTTAAAAAGGACGCAAAAATAAAATGGGACTCAGAGTCCAGACAATCCTTTGAACAGGTAAAACGAGCACTCACAGAATCCCCAGTGTTGATTAGTCCCGATTTCACTAAAGATTTCTATCTTTTCTCTTTCGCCTCGGAACATACTATAGCAGCTGTATTACTGCAGAAGAACAGTGAAGGGTACGAACAACCCATAGCTTTCTTCAGCAAAGCTTTAAGAGATGCAGCACTGAATTACAATATCATGGATAAGTAGGCTTTTGCTTTGGTAGAGGCTATAAAGGACTTCAGGGTCTATATTCTTCATTCACACGTCATAGCATATGTTCCAAATGTGGTAGTGAAAGACATATTGACACAAGACAACCCTGATGGGAGAAGAGGAAAGTGGATTGCAGTTATTCTAGAATACGACATAGAAATTAAGCCCACAAAACTGATCAAAGGCCAAGGCCTTGCCAAATTGATGGTTGAATCTAACTTTCAGGCTCTGGACATTAATTTTCTAGACATGGCAGATGAACAGGGTGAGATGGCGACTCCAAACGTTAAAGAGGTTTTTCTAAACTCTCCATGGTATGCAGACCTTATTTTTGTTTTACAAAATTTGCAAGCTCCCCCTGGTTTAACTAAAACTAAAGTTAGATTTTTAAAGTTGAAATCTCTGAAATTATGTATTCTAGAAGGAAATTTGTATTGGAAAGATCCTGCAGGTATTCTTCTAAATTGTTTACTGAAAGATGAAGCTGATAAAGTGTTGCAGGAGTTCCATGCAGGTGAATGTGGTGGCCATTTGAACTGGAAGGTTACAGCCAACAAAATACTCAGAGCTGGATTTTACTGGCCCACCCTGTTTGCATATGTACATCAGAAAGTAACAGCATATCACCAGTGTCAGTTGTTTGAGAGTAAAAAGAAACTCCTTCCTCTACCTCTTAAACCAATTTCAGTTGAGGCTCCTTTCCAACAATGGGGACTCGATTTCATTGGAGAAATACACCCTCCGTCTTCAGGCCAACATAGGTGGATCCTTACTGCCACCGATTATTTTACCAAATGGATCGAGGTTGTACCAAGCAGGCAAGCCACTGACTCTGTTATTATCAAGTTTCTTGAAAATAATATTTTATCCCGTTTTGGTTGTCCTAGAAAGATCGTTACTGACAATGCAGCTACCTTTCGGTCGAACAAACTCATTGACTTCTGTAGTCATTACCACATTGTCTTGGGCCATTTCACAGCCTACTACCCTCAGGGGAATGGGTTGGCGGAATAATCAAACAAGACTTTGGTAAATATCATCAAGAAAACGTTGCAGGAGAATAAAAAATCATGGCATGATAAGCTGGTATTTGCTTTATGGGCAGATAGACTGACCACCAAGAGGTCAATTGGTATGTCACCATACCAGCTGGTCTATGGTACTGAGGCTGTTTTCCAAACTTCTTTGGGAGTTCATGTCATGAAGTTACTTCAAGAAATGCAAGATGAGCCAAATGACTCCCAGAGACGAATCAATCAGATGATTCATTTGCAGCAGACTAGAGAGGATGTTTTCAACAAAACACAAGTCATCCAAGAGAACATTAAGAAGATCTTTGACAAACGAACCAAGGAGGATCATTTTGAGCTGGGAGACCTGGTGTTGAGATGGGATGCTAGGAACGAGGACAAGGGAAAGCACGGGAAATTTGATCATCTGTGGACAGGGCCCTACATCATCCAAGCTTTCAGAGGAAACAATGCCTTTTTGCTAAATAATGCCGATGGGTTAGATCTACCAGGAGCACCTGTGAATGGCAGAATGCTGAAACATTATGTTCCACCCCAGTAAGAGATTTGAAGAACTCACTCTCCACTGTACATACCCGTTTTTATTTCTAGTCTTTACTTGCATTTTGTGAGTGAAGAACATCGGTTAGTTTGTTGAAGCCCGAAGAGAAGGCCCTAAGCTGCTGATCACTGTTTTTCAAAATTTTCCTAAGAATAAGACCAACTAAGGCTACTAGACAGATATGCTTGGAATGACAGGAAACTGGATTCTTGGCACTTAACAGGGCAAGTACCATCCCCAGGTGGAGCCGCTGTTATCACCCCATAAAATATGGGAATCAACTT
>SNQJ01S0240092.1:0-13564 GCA_010110895.2 Picea sitchensis
GTTTTTGAGGTCACAAGTTCAAATCAAGAGGAATAGGGTATGTATATTTCCTTAGATTTTACTAGTCAAATTGTTGGATGGAGGAGATCCCTTGTCCTACAAACAAGGGGTCTCATACACCAATTTGGTGTGGCTTGGCGTAACCTTAAAAATAAATTATTATTATTATTATTAATGTTCTAAACAATGATAATTAATTAAATTAATTATAAATATATTATTTTATTATTATTATTAATGAATTTTTATTATTAAATGTAAACTAATTTTTGGATTTAAGAAACAATGATAATAATTAATTATAAATATATTATTTAATTGTTATTAATGAATTTTGATTTAGTTTCATAAATAAGATTACTTCATATCATTTCCTTTGTACATAAATCTTTATTATATATAAAAAAATAAATTTAAAATTCTTTTTAAGTTGTTTCTATTATACATTTTAAAGTATATAAGAAATAATTATTATATGCTTAAGAGGAAAGATATTATCTTTTTATAAATGTGAGTGGGTGTCTTAACATATTACCTAAATATTTAATGATTTTTATTTTTTTTAAGATGTTATTATGAAAATTTGGTTATATATATTTTTTGTTAAAATTGTAATTTTGGATAAATAAAGTAGTTGTTTTTAATGTAGAAATAGATTCAACACCCTCAAATACACCTATTTCAAGTAGACTATGCAATGTTAACCATCTATATCTTCAATTCTAGCAATCCAAAATCATTTTGACCATATTTCAAGTCAATTTTCCATAGAATTACTTTGAACAGCCACAAGGTTTCATTGAATGTTTAAACTACTACAACATAAATTTGGTTGTGGCCTAAAATGAAGACCACCCATCTTTCCAACATCTCCCCTTAATTTACTACTACAACATAAATTTGGTTGTGGCCTAAAATGAAGACCACCCATCTTTCCAACATCTCCCCTTAATTTACTTAGTGGGCCATGGAGAAAAGGAATTAACAACATTCATATTCTCTTTTAACATTGAATAATGACCCAAAAGAGAAGACATTATATATTATCCCCCACAAATGCCATATCTCCCACACTAGTATAATTCCACAAGCTAGTAAAGATAGGCTCTAGCAGAGATATAGAAGAAGTGACTTCTATAAGATATGATTTAAATGAGTCAACAATAAGGTTATTGTCATCAATATATGTTTGTCTAGTCTCTGTAGGAGGAGTGTTTGAGGAAACACTCCTAGGATCATAATGTGAAGGTGATATATACATTGTAGGATGCTAAGAAACATATATAAGAAATGGTAGCAAAGATCATGGGGTTCTATGAGTAGGAACTTTGCCAATGTCACCAATAGTCACATTATTTCCATTGTTTTGATATAAAAACTTGCAAAGGAAGGCCCCATATATGGAGTTCACAACTAGATGTGCATTGTAAGATGAGCCCATTAGGTTCAATAACAATGCAAAGATTAAGCCTTTGCAAAGACTTTGTAAGTTCACCTTGATAGGCCCAAGAGAAAGAGAGATATCAACTTCTTTAAGAAAAAATATGTAATGCATCACCTCTCACTAAAGGATAGGAAGGAAGAGGGTGATGGCATTGAAGGAATATTTAAACCTTAGGATATTATAGAAAAATTGCATTGGACGTGAAAAAGGGTTTAAACCTTAGGAAGAATGCACACTAACCTTGAAGGAGGCTTAAAATATTAGGAAACCCTAGAATAAATGCATTATTCCTAGAGGGTTCAAACCCTAGAAAAACAGATGATCTGATTTTTTTTTCAAGATGAGATATGATGAGAAAAGATCATCCTAAGACTAGGTCTCCTTGGTGTATATATATATATATATATATATATATATAAGAGACAAAGGGTACACATATAATGAAAGGGTGCAACAAAGGTTATAGCCTACTTACAAATATAACACTAGAAATGTAATAATTCAATATCTAGGGCTTAATAAGGGGTTTTATACATAACATGAGACTTTGTATAGGGATTAGCATGCCCCTCCCTTCAAACAAGTGTTGTCCTCTACACTTGACTAACCATGTGTGTTTCTGCATGAAAAAATCATCTTCCCATGTCTCCTCTTCCACTAGTTGGTTCTTCCATTTGACAAGGTACTCAATAATTGCTCAATTTCTCAGTTGTTTTATCATTGTTTCAAGGATTGTTTCAGGTTCTAGTATGATTTTCCCTTCTTCATTAATCTCTGGTAAAATAGTTTGGATAGGGATTTTGTTTCCGATTACCTTTTTTAAGAAAAAAACATGGAATATTGGATGTACATGTGAAGATGGAGCCAACTCGAATTTGTAATCCAAACTTCCAATCCTTTGCAAAACTTTATAAGGGCGATAATATCTAGGTGCTAATTTATTGTCCTTCTTTTGTTGCTTGAGGGACATCTATTTATATGATTGTATCCTAAGAAATACACAATACCTCACTTCAAATTCCTTTTCACTATGATGTTGATCAACTTGTTGTTTCATCCTATTTTGTGCCATAACCAACTTGTCCTTCAATAATTTGAGAACCTCTTGCTAGTGCCCTATGTGGTCCTCCATTGCTTGAACCTTTGAAATCCATTTCAAGGGTGATTTTGATCAAAAAAGGATCCATAGAGGGCTAAGAAAAACTCATAAATTGCAGAGGCAACTCAAGACACTTAGAATGGCTTCAACAGACAGATAAAGGGAAAAAATAAAAAGTTTTCAAAACCGAGTTAAAATGACATTATCACGAAGAGCGTGTCGCAATATTTCTAATGGCACAAATAGCTTGTCAAACGGAGTTACGGATTGAAAGATATTCATGGTCAAAGTTTGGTCAACCTAGCCCAGTCAACACGGGATGAGTCAGCATTGGTACCGTTGATGTCAACATCCGTAAGGATGACGTCAACATCTGTACAAAACACATGGCATGAGCAGAAGGTGACACGTGTCATGTTGATGTCAACATGGTGATGTGGCAGTACCAAAGGTTGCCATGTGTCATCCAGTTTTGGCACTTTCAGACCGATCCGTGGACCAATAGGATCGTGCCATGTGGCATTCTATATGGTGACATGTCACAATGAAGTGGCATGATGATGTGGTGCTGACATGGCAGAGGACGACGTGGCCCAATGGGAGGCTGCCACGTGACCCAATCAGGGGATGCCACGTGGCAGGAGGAAAAAGCACAATGAAAACCCGTAAACAAATTTTGAAAAAAAATTAAAATTTTGGTGTGTCCGCCAAATCTGGCGGACCATGCCAATCTTGGCCATGTTATAACCATTGGGGTCATAGATAGCGCCACCGCCAAAATTGGTGAGGCCACTTGTTATATTAATACATATATTACAACAAAACAAACCCAAAAGGGGGAGGCCCACAGGTTTGACCCCGGGACCTCCTCCCCATACAATGCCTTTATATTCACGCCCAAACCAACAGGCCGACGACCTATGTTGGTATCAACGCTTACGAAAATTAATCAAATGTTGAGTTTGCCCAGCCCTGGGGAGGAGGCATGCGTGCGGTACGACCTTGGGTACGTTTTTCAATGTAGTACAGTCATTAATTGCAGGCTGCAGAGGGGCATGGAAACCGAGAGAAATTTGTTCTTGGGCTTGGGAGTGCCAGAGTCGGATCGAGGCATGGAGACAGTCCTTTTTGGGTAATTAGATGCCATGAATTCAGTGGTGATGTCTGTTTATTTATCTGAGCATTAATTCTGCAACTTGATTTCAGAATGAGGTATACTTATGTATTTTGCTAAATTCTTTTGTTGAGTTAATGAAAGAGCCTACCCATTTGAGAGCAGGACCTGGAGACGTAGTCCACTAGGGACGAACTCCGTTATCAAGTTTTTTGCATTTAGATTTGATGCTTATGTCTCTTCATTATTGAGTTTTTCCTTCTTTAATGGTGCACTTTAATTTATGCTCATTTAATGCAATTCTTTATAAGTCATTCGATGAAAATATCCCGAATCATGTTGGTATCAGAGTAGTCGTCTTTGACTTGAATTGTTGAGTGTGAATGCTTACTAGGGACAAGCATAAGCAGGGTCAAGGAACTCTTAATAATTTCAATCCTGAAGTTGGCTGTGCATCCCAAAGGAAGAAAATGGAAGAAGAAGACAAGCGTGATGAATAGGAGAAAAAATTTGATATGTTCTTTTATCGCATGTTAGAAATTGTCGAACAAATGTATGGAGATTACGAGAAGAGGATGAAGAATAAAGGGAAGAAAAAGGAAGCACGTGTTGATGATGATGCTTCGGTAAACCAAGGGGCTGGATGAGATCTTCCTGAGCCTCCATATTCACCTTCAAGTTCTATTTCTTCTTCCTTTGAGCATTTTCATCATTTTCATCATTTTGGCCATAAAGCCTCTTTTAAGAAACCATTATTAAATCTTGATGTAAAATTTTTGTTTACCTATGTTTAATGGAGATGATAATCCTAAAAAGATAGATAATTAGATCCGACAGGTTGAAGTATATTTTCGTGTTCAACATATTGATGAAGAGGAAGTTAAGGTGCAACTAGCTTCTCTTCGGTTGGAAGGCATCGCTCTTGTATGGTGGGAGAGAAAGCTTCAGGACATAAGTAAGTGTGGTAATCTTCTTTCCTCATGGTCGGAATTTAAATCAGTGATAAGGAAGAATTTTTATCCATTAGGGTATTTACATAAAGCAATGATGGAATGACAAACTTTAAGGCAAAGTAAATGTCAAAATGTACAAAGTTTCACAGAAGAATTTAGGAATAAATATCTTGCATTAAACATTCCTTTGGATTCTTATGAAACTTTAATGGAGTATATTGGCACACTTCATAGTTATATTTGTCATACGTTTCTCTTTTTTAACCCCACTAGTCTTGACGAAGTTTGTGTGCAAGCCACTCACCTTGAGAACAGGGGGAAACATGTTCAAGAAGATCCCACGAAGAAACCTTCCAATGTCCCACATAAATATTTCAAGAAGTTTAAAAGGAAGGACAAGAAGATTGCCACAGTAACGAGGGAAGGAGGAAATCCATCTTGCACTGATTGCAATAAAAGCAGTCACGATGAAGAACATTGTTGGAAACTGCATCTAGAGAAGAAACCAAAACAGTTTGGTGGAAAGGGGAAGACAAAAATCGTTGCTACAGTGCAACAAGATCTTGGTTCCGATTCAAGAGATGAAGGAAATATCACAACAGTTGGAGTACAAGGTAAATATTCCCTTCATGCTAGTTCAATTTCCAATAATGAATCTCATGATGATGAACGAAAGAGGAATGAATTATTTCACATAAAAGATGTATCTAAACACACTAAAATAGATACATTATTTGATTTGGGTTCCCAAGTAAACTTAATATCTGAAGCACTTGTCAAGAATATGGGTCTTGAAACAAAACCACATCTGAAGCCTTATCCTCTTGGTTGGGTATGCGATAAAGAAAAACTTAATGTCACCAAACAATGTAGGGTCATATTTTCTATTGCTTCAAAGTTGATTGATGAAGTGGATTTGGATGTTGTACCACTTTACATATGTGGCATAGTGTTGGGAAATCCTTATCTTTATGATAGAAAAACAATCTTCTTTCGTCTTGATAACAAATACCATCTTACTAAGGTGGGAGTAGAATATATTGTTAGAGCTCACAACATGAGGATAAATACAACACTTGTTAGTGCAGGGAAAATGAAAAGACTCATAAGCACTAATAAGATATATGTACTCATGGTCGTAAGAGAGAAAGATGTCGAGACATCCGGCGCTTTCTAAGGATGTGATTCTTCTCATAAAAATGAATTAATTGATATTTTCTCTAAGTATGATGATATTTTTCAGGAACCAGATGGTTTACCTCCTACGAGGGAAATGCAACATGAGATACATATTCAACATGATTCTCCTCTTCCTAATGTGGGCATCTACAAGATGTCAGTTGTGGAGATGACATAGATCAAGAAGTAGGTACATGGATTATTGGATCAAAGGGTCATCAGGCCCAGTTCATCTCCTTGTGGTTCTCCGATCGTGATGGTGCCAAAGAAAGATGGCACTTGGAGAATGTGTGTCGATTATCGGGCCTTAAATAAAATCACAATGAAAAATTTATACCCTCTTCCTCGTATAGATGATTTACTTGATCAACTGAAGAATCCTGTTTATTTCACTAAGTTGGATTTGCACAGTGGATATCTTCAAATCAAGGTCACATAATAGGATGCATGGAAAACTTCCTTTAAAACCAAACATGGATTGTTTGAGTGGTTAGTTATGTCATTTGGGATTTGTAATGCTCCGGTGACTTTCATTCGTGTGATGAATGATGTATTTAGGCCTTTCCTAGATGACTTTGTGATTGTGCATTTAGACGAAATTTTTATTTTTAGCGGGACTTGGAATGAATATGTGAGGCATGTAAAGAAAGTATTGGATACTTTGCAAAGGGAAAATTTGTATGTAAAGTTGTCTAAATGTGAATTTGGCAATACTGCACTTGTGTACTTAGGTCACATTGTGGGAGGAGGACAATTAAAAATCGATCCTTTGAAAATTGATGTAATTGTAAATTGGCCTGAGCCAAAAAGTGTAATGGAGGTTCTCACATTATGAGGTGAAATCCATTATTGGAGGAGGTTCATTTCAAATTTCTCCTTTATAACAACTCCTTTTCATGCCTTAACGAGTGTGAAGAACACTTTTCAGTGGGAAGAAAAGAAATAAAAAGCTTTCAACACTTTGAAGAAGAAGATCAATACCACACCAATATTAGCACTACCGAATCTTCAACAACCTTTTGATATCGAGACAGATGCCAACGGATACACCATGAGTGTAGTATTGATGCAATATTGTAAGCCTATCTATTACCACTCTGAAAATTTTAACCAAGTTGTTGTTAACTATCCTACATATGATAAAGAGTTGTATGCATTAGTTCAAAGCGTAAAGAAATGGAAGCACTACTTGTTAGGGAAGGAAACAATTATACATATAGATCACCAACCCTTACACTATCTTCAAGCACAAACCAAACTGCAACAATCTCGACACAACAGATGGATGGGTTTTCTACAACAATTTCATTTGGTAATCAAGTACAAAAAGGGTACAAGTAACACAGTAGTTGATATGCTTTCTAGACCTCCTATTGCAACTTCTATTATTTTTAAGAATACTTCTTTATCTCATGATATCTATGTAGAATACTTGCATCAATGAAGATTTTAAAGAAGTATATGAGAAGCTAACCCATGGTGCACAGGTAGAGAACTATTGTCCGCAGGGAAAACTACTCTACCATCTTGGAAAGCTATGTATTTGTACAAGTGAACGAGTCCATGTAATATGAGAAGCTCACACTTCTCTTGTGTCTGGGAATTTTGGGGTAGGAAAAACTATGGTTCATTTCCAAAGGTTTTGTTACTGGCCTCAAATGAAAGCAATTATAACTAAATATGTAGAGGTGTGTGTGATGTGTTCTACTTGTAAGCCCACTAATAGAAAATTGGGGCTATACTCACCACTTCTTGTAGGGGGTTTACCAATGACCATAGGGGATCATGACTATTTGTATTTTTTAGTGGATAGGTTCAACAAGATGTGTATCTTGATGCCATGTAAAAAACAAATAATCATTGTTGAGCAGACTGCTAATCTCTTCTTTCACTATGTTTGGGTTCACTTTGGGTTGCCCACATCCATTGTCTCAGATCGAGATACTCAATTACTTGGGGACTTTAGGACTAAATTGTGGAGAATGATGGACACCAAATTGAAGAGGAGCATTGCTTTCCATCCACAGACCGATGAACAAACAAAGGTGGTAAACATAACAATGTTACTTTTTATTCGAGGCTACTGTAGCAAGCATCCCAAGTTATGGGATGAACATATACCCTATGTAAAACATGCTTATAACCGAGCTTTACATTCCTCCACTCAGATTTCACATTTTGAGACATGTTTTGGGTACCTACCCAAGGTTCCTTTGGACCCGATGTATGGGAGAGATGTCGATGTGAATGAAGAACGAACAAGGGATAGAGCCCGCAAGTTCATCCAAAGGATATAGCAGGTACACCAGGAAATCAGGAAACGATTGGAGAAAATTCAACCACAGTATAAAGTTCGGCATGACAACCCCGGTTTGATCATCAGCTCCAGGTTGGAGACCGGGTATGGATTCACATCAATAAGTAGAGATTGAAGGGTGAAGGAAAGAAACTCAAGCCCATTCGTTATGGACCCTTCACTATATTGGAGAAAAGTGGTACCAATGATTTTCGTTTGGATCTTCCACCTTATATGTAGATTTACTCAGTTGTGAACGTAGAGAACTTGAAACTTTTTTAGCCTCACATGATCATGAATCAGGATGAGGAAGTTTCAATACCTTCAGTTGATGAGTTTGCACCTGAGTACTTGGATGAGTTATAGGAAGATATCATCCTCGATAGAAGGACGAGGACTTCACACAAGGGTGATGTTGATTATATTCGAGTAGGCTTAAAGGGAACACATCCAAGGAAGACAAGGTGGATTGAGAAGGACAAAGTGAGGGGACTCTTCCCTCACTTAACTATTGATTGATGAAAGATTTTGGTGGTACAAAAATCTCTCAGTGGGAATGTGTGATCCAAAAAGGATCCAGAGAAGGCTAAGAACAAATCAGAACTTGCAAAGGCAACTCAGGACGCTCAAAATGGCCTCAACAGAAAGAGAAAGGGAAAAAAATTCAAAGTTCCCAAAACTCGGTGGAAATGACATTATAGTGAAGAACACGTCACAATATTTCTAACGGTGCAAACGAATCGTCAAACATTATTGCAGATAGAAATATATTCGCAGTCAAAGTTTTTTCAACCTAGCTCAGTCAATAGGGGATGTGTCAGCATCCGTACTACTAACATCAACATTCATACAACACACATGGCAGGAGTAGAAGGTGACACATGTCATGCTGAAATCAACATGATGTCAACATGGTGACGTGGAAGTACCAGCGGCTACCATGTGTCACCCCATTTTGGCACTTTTGGACCAATCCATGGACCAATAGGATCGTGCCGTGTGGCAGTCCGTACGGTGACATGGCATGATGACGTGGAACAATGATGTGGTGTGATGACATGGTGTTGACATGACAGAGGACAACGTGTCCTAATGGGAGGATGCCACATGGCCCAATTAGGGGCTTCCATGTGCCAGGCGAAAAAAGCACAATGACAGCCCGTGACCGAATCTTGAAAAACAATTAAAAGTTTGGCGGGTTTGCCAAATATGGCAGACCATGCCAAAATTGGTCACGTTCTAACCATTGGGATCATGGATAGCACCATAGTCAAAATTCATGGGGCCACTTGTTATATTAATACATATATTACAACAAAACAAACCCAAAAGGGGGAGGCCCATGGGTTTGACCTCGAGACCTCCTCCCCATACACCACCTTTATATTCACGCCCAAAATAACATGCCAATGACCTATGTTGGTATCAATGCCTACGAAAATTACTTAAATTTTGAGTCCGCCTAGCCCTGGGGAGGAGGCGCACGTGCGGTACGACCTTGGGCAGTTTTTTCAATGCAGTACAATCATTAATTGCAGGTTGGAGAGGGGCACAAAAATCGAGACAAAATTCTTCTTGGGCCTGGGAGTGCCAGAGTCAGATCGAGGCATGGAGACAACCCTTTTTGGGTAATTCGATGCCACAAATTCAGTGGTGCTGCCTGTTTTCTGATCTGAGTATTATTTTTGCAGCTTGATTTGAAAATGAGGTATACTTATGTATTTTGCCAAATTCTTTTGTTGAGTTAATGAAAGAGCCTACCCATTTGAGAGCAGGACCTGGAGACGTAGCCCACCAGGGACAAATTCCGTTCTCAAGTTTTTTGTGTTTAGATTTGATTCTTATGTCTCTTCATTATTGAGATTTTCCTTCTTTAATGGTGTAGTTTAATTTATGCTCATTTAATGCAATTCTTTATAAGTCACTCGATGAAAGGATCTGGGATCAGATGTGATGGATGGATGATGACAACCATAAAGTGCCATAAATGGGGACATTTTTTATGATGGAAGGATGTATTGTACCACCATTCCACCAAGGGAAACCACTTGACCCATTGTGTCTATTGTGTTTTTTTATCATATGCAAAGAAATGAAGATATCCTTCTAGAAATTTATTCACAATCTCAATTTTCCCATTAGATTGAGCACGGTAAGATGAATTATGATCCAATTGAGTACCCAAACAAAAAAATAATTCAGTCCAAACATTTCCAGTGAAAGTTGGATCTCTATCACTTACAATAATCTTGCAGAATCCATGTAGATTTTGAACTATTTTCATGAATGTTTCGGCTAAATTACTTTCTTTAAAAGGATGAGAAGAGAATGTACAACATATTGGGAAGAGCATGTACAAATATTCCTCTTCATAGTCTATGTAGACTAATTTCTTCTCACCACATTTATGCCCCTTACTATACTCATTGTCACAACTGAAACATGGTCCCTTTTCTACTCTTTCATCCATTTGTTGAGGTGTCAACCTTGTTAGTTAGTTGAGGTTAAGAGAGGTGTTGACGTTGCTTCACACTTGTGTGCATCCTTCTTAATGTTGGGGACTTCAGACCCATTGTTTGTCTAGACTTGACCAATGAAAATCCCAAAGCATCGACATATCAATCTTCAACCAAGGCTAAAGAAAGTCTCACACGAGACACAATCAGGATCATACAGATCATCTGGTGTTGTGACAAGGATGAAGGATTAAATACACAGGTATCCATCTGAGATAGTATTCATGTGATCCATTAACAACACTTTACTATTATCATTCTGTAAAACAATACACACACATATCGAGTAACACATAAATGACACATGATAGATCAAAATTGTTATAGCTTTATTATTCCTTCCATTCCATAGAACACAAGCATACATTAATCAAACTAGATTAAAAAGAAACAGAGCCTCATGTCCTCTTTAGGTAATTTCCCAGACTTACAACATAGTGCATCATGCACATTCTTATAAACCTCAAACATATGAAAAACACAAAATTATATTCAGAAGCATTACACCATTACAAAGGCTCAGAGTGAGATTTGAAAAAACTCAATGAATCTTCTACATGAGTGTCTAACTATCTCACCATCTAACTCTATCTATGATGTCATTCCTTCCTTTTATAAATTTCTCTGCTTGGAAGCTTTGTCTCTTTCTTCTCTTCTCAACTCGTTCTACTGACAAACTTCCTTGCTCGCTTCTGGAACCTACCTACTGTCCTAGCCTACTGAAATCAGGTCAATCTTAACTGCCTCACCAACTCATCTTTTGTCAGCTCCACGTTCCCTTGTGTTGTTATCCTTAATCATTAGAGAATATTTCCCGATGATTCCTTTCTTGATTCTGGCATGCAACTTCTTGACTTTCAATGCTACGTACAAAACTCAGATTGATGGACATATTTAGTATATTGGATATGGCACACACTATCAAAACTTGCTTGGATGTTGATCGTCTTGTGTTTCCTTAATGTCATTATTTTTGCTGGTCTTTGTAATTTATTCCATATTTATTTTGAATTGGTAAAATCGTCCTCCTATTAGTGGTATTAATGAGCCCATAATCATGAAGTTGATGCTATAGAATGATCTATCACATCGGTCGTTATTGCCGTATATATATTGCCGCAAAAATATTTGAACTTAATGATGACTTAGACAACACAACACATGCACAAGTTTTAGTCTCCAAGGGGAGTCGTGCATGTTCTTGTGCACCCTGACGATATTTCAATGATGTCTTAGTTGGACGTAGTGACCCTTAGTGGATCGTAGAATTTTCTCATGTGGGCGCAACCGGTCAACTGTCACCAGGGAGATATGGGACTTGGCTCGATTGGTTTGGGTAAGATCCATTGATTGATCATTTCTTCTACAATGATGCCCAAGTCATCTGTTGGCTCAATGGGGTTGGGGAAGAGACATGTAGGGAACATCTCTTCATGCGGTATTGAGGGATCCTTGACCATACCACTATAAAACTGGGGAAATGGGTATATAGGGTGTCTCTTGGGTAGTAGGTGTTGGAAATTCATATACTACCTACGCGTTCTATGCCATTGTTTAGCTATCCAATGCCTTTTGCAAGGAAAATTTTATCATTGTGTTAGTGATATTTCTGGTATAGGGGTAAAATGAAAAAAGAATGGATTAAAAACCCACTTGTCCTAAGTTTAGAATGCTAATGCGCCCGTGGTAAGTGACAAGCAAGTCCGAGCGGCAGCGATTCGCGCGCCCGGATCAACGACGTGTATGGGATTCCAGAGCCCCCCCCGCCTTTCTACCTTTAAGCGGAGGGGGGGGGGGTCTGGAATCGGGGGCGCATCTCTTCAATGGTCCCGATTGGAGCGCCCGGATCAACGACGATAAAGGAAATTCCGAACCCCCTTGCCTTTCTACCTTTAAGCGAAGGGGGGGGGTCCGGAATTGGGCGCGCAACTTTCCAACGGCCAAGATCAGCACGCCCAGATCAACGGCGCTTGGACAATCTTGTCCTTCTCAGCTGCTCTATATTTATTCATCGTGGGCCCCTTCCTCCGTTATGTCACCTCCCTGGGGCGCCTCTCCCCTGTTGCCATGTGTCACCGATCCACCTCCCCTCTTCAGCCCTTGTGGTCCCTTTCGCATCTCATCATCCACTCACCTCCCGAGTCTTCTCGTCTCCTGTCAGGTGTCCTACTCCCTTCACATGTTGTCTTTCGCCAGGTGTCTTCCTCTGTCTCCCTTCTCACACCCCGAAACTTCTTTCACATCCTCACAGTTTCGACGCCACCACTCCTGTCATGCGCCCCATCCTTCGCGCTGACCTCCACGCCTGTTTGTCAAGCCATTCAATTATTCCAAGTGGCAGCATGAGGAGTCTTCCACATCTCAAAGTGCTGAGTTGTCCAGGTCATCCTCAATCCCCATGAAGCAGTTATTGAGGCGGTTGGTGGTGGTTAGACATCGTCTCCGCCATAATGGGAAAGTCCGGCAATGAATTAAAAGAACGTCGATTCGCTGATGAAACTGTCAGAAGATCGATCGCGTCTGCCATAAGTTGCACGATCATTCAAAGATTGCAGGTGTTAACTGTAAGAAGCCATGCAGACGCAAATCTTTTAATGCTACGTCTCGATTTTGTTGGTGTTGCTAGTTTGAGTATATGAAGGCGTTTTCGCCATTTTTGTATCTATCGATGGTAGAGCGAAGCTACCGACTGTAAAGTTTTAACAACCATTCTGGTATCCTGGTTATGCCTCTGTGTTTGAGATTTCTTGTTTTATGACAAACAGTTCTCCTTTTCCATCTGTTTTTTGTCTTATGCTGGAGAGTTCATGATCGAATGCTTCGTATGAATTAACACAGTTATGTTATGGTAAATGATTTATTGTTGCATTGTTGTTTTCTCTGGTTTCCCGCATTTGGAAGTAAGAAGATCTTGTCTTCAGATGCCTGCTCTCATAGTCTGTTAGAAGCCTGATGCTTATAGT
>SNQJ01S0240094.1:0-10864 GCA_010110895.2 Picea sitchensis
TTAAGTAAAAATTAATTAGGGGATTAATCGTCTTAATATGGTATTAATTAAACAGGATAGGTATAATAAAACTAATTAAATAATTATTGATTAATTAATGGTTGCAAGTTGATTAATTAATTGATTAGTTAAACTACCTATTACATTTAAAAACATGAGTATTAAATTTAATAAATTAATAAGTTATATAGTTAAATTGAAAGGTTACGTACACAAAAAGGGATAACTTATTAATTGCGGGAGGATAAGATATTAAATAAAGGGGATAAGGGGCATTAACGGGAAAGGATAAGAAGGTAATAAATGAGTTAGGTAGGGAGGAAATGAGGCGGGGGGAAGTCGGTGAAGGAGGGATAAGGAAGGGAAGGAGTTTGATGGGAGGTTATTCTATGGGAGGTTGGGGGAATGAATTTTGGGGAGCTCGGGATTTGCAGAGAGAAGTGAAATTATGGAGTAGGATTGTAGTAGTGCACCGGGGTTGCTGGAGGTTTTGGGCACGGGGGCCAGGATATCCTTATGATATCCTGGATCTAGGGAGTTTCCTAGTTGGCAGGGAGGAACTAGGTTTTGGGCAATGTTTTGCAAAAGCGGTCAAGGAGGCAAGCGGCAGACAAACGGAGGATTATTAACATCAGGTTCAGGTATTATTTCAAATTATGCATTGTTTTAATCTCTTATAAAATTTTATTAATTGATAAATTTGTAGGTGAATGTGCTAAATTATAGAAATTTTTTGAATTTTACTGTTATGTTGTAAATTAAATGGTTGTTTATTTAATTTGGCCCCTACAACAAGAAGGATGAAGATGTAGAGACATGGTTGTTGGGCATGAGGAAGTATTTTCAATTGCATAATTATTCAGCTCATTTGGAAGGTAGAATTTCCATCTATCAGCTCAAGGGAAAGGCATTAATGTGGTGGGATCAGATTCTACAGGTGCAACGCATCAAAGAGAAAAGTGTTACTTGGAGGGAATTCAAGAAGTATTTTGAGAAGAAATACTTGACTAAGAGATACTATGACAAGAAAATGAAACAGTTCTTTGAACTCAAGCTTGGGAGTATGACCATAGATGAATATGAGAGAAGGTTTTTAGAACTGTTGAAGTATGTTTCTTTCATCAAGGATGAGACAGTTAAGATTCAGAGGTATTTGAGTGGATTGCCATGATTAATTAGTGACAAAATATAGTATGATGATCCCAAGACATTGGAGGAGACCATGAGGCGAGCTAAATGGCTATATGATCAGCAAAACTCGAGGACAAATTTCCAAAAGGCTTGGGAAGACAAAAATAAATTCAATATGGATCAAAGGAAGAAGGGAACTAAGCCACCATTCATCAGAAATAATACTCAGGGACAACCAACTTCTAGAGAACTTGGAACGATTGAGGCAGGAGGTCAAAGGCCAAGACATCCACCTATTCAATGTTGGGGTTGTAAAGGAGATCGTATGTTCAGAGATTGTCCTCACGGAGGTGAAAAAGGGAGGACTCTTCACAATGTACAACAAGATGAAATAGTGGAGGACATGGGAAGAAAAGTACCAAGGATCTGTGCAGCCCTGGACAACAAGAAAGCAAAGTATTAGTCACATATGATTGAAGTGGAATGTATGATCAACAACCAAACCATTGTTATTTTAATTGATTCAGGAGCTAGTCATAATTATATAGATTCTAAGATGGTGGAAAGTTTTCATTTTCCAAGAAGAAAGCATGGAAAATCTTGGTTGGTGCAACTGGCTACCAGAGCCAAAAGAAAAGTCAATGATACGGTTAAGTCATGTCTTATGAACATGAATGGACTGAACACCAGGGCAGATTTGAACATTTTTCCTTTAGGTTCTTATGAGTGTATAATTGGGATGGATTGGTTGGATTAGAATCATGCTATCCTAGACTGTCATAACAAGGCATTCACTTGATTGGATGAGGAAGGGAGCCTACGGAAAGTGTAGGGAATTCCTAGGGCAGTAACCATCAAAGAAATTTCAGCATTGCAACTGAAGAAATGTTACAGAAAAGAGTGTCAAATATTTGCAACTCATATGGAGGAGACACCTAATGATAAGGTGCCAAATTGGAAGATCATGCAGTCCTGAAAGATTTTGAAGATGTGTTCAAGGAGGTACCAGGACTACCCCCAAAGAGAGATATTGAATTCTCTATAAATTTAATGCCTAGAGAAGCTCCAGTGTCAAAGAATCCCTACATAATGAGTACACTAGAGCTGAAGGAGTTGCAAATGTAGCTTGAATAACTTCTGAATAAGGGGTATATACGCCCAAGTGTGTCACCTTTGGGTGCCCCAGTGTTTCTCGTAAAGAAGAAATATGGGACATTAAGATTGTGCATTGATTTCAGACAGTTGAATAAAGTGACTGTAAAGAACAAGTATCCTCTGCCAAGGATTGATGATCTATTTGATCAATTGAAGGATGCAAAGATCAGGGATGATTTTAAGGATGTAAATTTATTTTAAATGTAGAACCTTTAGAGAATCTAACTAATCCTTCATATGCCATCTACAAAATGTTTGGCAATATTTTTGTAAAAATATTCAAATTTATAAGGATTTTATATAGTTTGTATAAAATTTTGGCGATTTTTAAAAATAATTTTATCTTATAGAATTTGGGTGAATCATTTTTAGAATAGTGAATCATTTTTTGGGAAAAACCTTGGAAAATTAGCCCATGAGATAAATTTAGCCCCTAAAATCATCCTTGGCAAAGATATTTTCAAAGATATATCTCAGGTCAGGATACCATCAGGTAAGGATTAAAGAGGAAGATATCAGCAAGACTGTCTTTAGGACAAGATATGGTCATTATGAGTTCACAGTGGTGACAATTGGGTTGCCAAATGCACTAGTTGTTTTCATGTGCTTAATGAATGGTGTTTTTAGAGAATATCTATACAAGTTTGTCATTTCCTTCCTAGATGACATTCGTATATATTCTAATTCAGAAGAAGATCATGAGCATCATTTGAGAATGGTGTTGCAAGTATTAAGAGAACATCAGTTGTATGCTAAATTGAGCAAGTGCTTATTTTATCATAAGAAAATTCATTATTTGGGGCATATCATTTCAAAGGATGGGATAACAGTGGATCCTAAGAATGTAGAATCCATTAGAGAATGGTTGGTGCCAAAGAATGTGACAGAGGTCAGATCATTCATGGGCCTTGTAGGCTACTATAGAAGATTCATTGAAGGATTTTCAAAGATTTCACATCCAATCACTTCCTTGCAAAGAAAGGGTGTGAAGTTTCAATGGACATTGGATTGTGAAAAGGGTTTCCAACACTTGAAACAATTATTAACAAGTGCTCCAATACTAAGGAAGGATTCTCAAAGATTTCACACCCAATCACTTCCTTGCAAAGAAAGGGTGTGAAGTTTCAATGCACATTGGATTGTGAAAAGGGTTTCCAACACTTGAAACAATTATTAACAAGTACTCCAATACTAAGGATTGCATATCCAAATGAAGACTTCACTGTATGCATAGATACATGTAAAGAAGGACTTGGTGGAGTCCTCAGTAAAAATGGGTTTGTTATATGTTATGAATCAAGGAAGTTGAAGGAGCATGAAATACACTATGCCACTCATGATTTGTAGTTAGCAGCCATAGTGCATGCCTTAAGGAAATGGAAACACTGCCTCATGGGGAAAATGTTTGAGCTAAGAATAGACCATAATGGTCTAAAATAGTTATTTGATCAGCCAACTCTAAATGCTAGGCAAAGCAGATGGTTAGAATTTCTAAGTGAATATGAATTTGATATAAAGCATATCAAGGGGAAAGAGAACAAAGTGGATTATGCACTCAACAGAAGAGTGCATGAATTGCATGCTACAACCGTTAGCATGTATCAATCAGATTTGAAACATAGAATTTTGGAGGTTGCAAAATTAGATTTGCAATATAAGGAATTAGTGGAAAAATTACAACAAGGTAAATTGTAGAAGAAAATGGAAGAATACAAGATATATAATGATGAAATTCTCATGTATAGGGGCAAAATTTATGTACCAAATTCTCAGGAATTGAAAAATCTGATATTGAGAGAAATGCATAATGTACCTTATGTTGGGCACCCAGGTTATTAGAAAAATATTGCAGCTATCAAGAGCTAATATTATTGGCTAGGCATGAAGAAAGAAGTTGTTTATTTTATTGCCAAATTTTTGGAATGTCAAAAGGTAAAGGTTGAGCATAAACACCCAATTGGTTTGCTACAACCATTACCCATTCCTAAGTGGAAATGAGAAGTTGTAACAATGGATTTCATCACCCAACTTCCCAGAACAAAAAAGCAACATGATTATATCATGGTAGTGGTGGATAAGCTTACTAAAGCTACCCATTTTATTCCATTTAATCTCACTCACAAGGCAGACAACATTGCTAATGTTTATATGAGAGAAATTGCTAGATTACATGGCATACCCAAGACAATTATGTCGGATAGAGATCCAAAATTTACCTCAAAATTTTGGAAGGGATTATTTAATGGACTTGGAACAAATTTGAATATTAGCACAACTTATCATCCATAATCAAATGGACAAACATAGAGGGTGAATCAAGTGACTGAAGGTATGTTGAGGATGTATGTGATGGATAAACCATCAAAATGGAAAGAATACCTACACTTGGTAGAGTTTGATTATAACAATGAGTACCAAAAATCTCTAAAGATGAGCCCATTTGAGGCACTTTATGGAAGAAAGTGCAACACACCAATAAGATGGGATAACCCAGTAGATAGAGCAGTGGTTGGGCTAGATTTTCTCAGGGAAATGGAGGAGAAAATGATAAAAATAAAGAAAAATTTAAAGGCTGCCCAAGATAGGTAGAAATGCTATGTTGATAAGGGTAGAACTCATAGGGAATATAAAGTGGGAGAACATGTATTTTTTAAAGTGAAAGCCAACAGAAGTTCCCTGAAGTTGGGAAACTATTCAAAGTTGGCAGGTCGCTATTGTGGGCCATTTGAAATCCTAGAGAGGATTGGTCCAGTGGCTTATATGATTGCATTTCTTGCATTTATGTTTGTTCATAATGTATTCCATGTATCATTTCTCAAGAAATATATACCTGATGATAATCATGTTATTGATTGGAATGTGATCTAGGTGGAGCAAGAAGGTGCTTTCCAAGTGCATCCGGTATGCATTCTGGACCGAAAAATCAAACAGCTTCGAAATCGATCCATAGGGCTTGTAAAGGTCCAATGGACCTTTTACAATCCCGAGGACACTACTTGGGAGCATGAGGATGCAATGTGGGCAAAATACCCACATATTTTTGAGGATTTTTCAAATTGTTTTGTGTATGAGTACATAATTTACTGAGGATAGTGCATAAATAAGGGGAGGGGATTGTAATGTCCCTAGGCCAAACCCAATTGTAATGTAAATGAAAATGTACTTAAGGTGGTGAGATATTTGATATAATTTTTGTATGCACCTTTCATGGCATAGTGCGTGCATGTATTGTGCATTAAAATGAGAACGTGTGCACATTCCAGGATACCGCACACAACAACTTAAGTGCACGCGATTTTGAGGCCAGGGAGCCCTTGTGTATATGTTGTGTTTTATAGGTTGGTGAGCCAGTTTTGTGATTATTAGGTTGGAGAGCCTAGATGTTAAATTCCAGTGTGCCTACTTTTGTATATGTCTCATCATTAATATAAAATACATTGTTGCGCATAGACCGACCACGATAAAAGAGTATGGGGGACTAAACTCCACTAGTTAGGGAAAGGGTGGAGGATAAAAGTTAAGGAAAAGGGGCTAAGCCAGGGAGCTTAAGCCAAAAAGGAATATTGTATTAATATTTCTTCAAAGTATAAAGTATGGATAATTATGTTATCCTAAGTTCTAAAGATGGGGACAAGTGGGCCAAAGTAGCTCCCAACATGACAAGCGTCAAGTTGGGGACATGCATACATATTGTTGGGATATAGTTCATTTTGGATTTTTCTTTCCAGGATTTCGTCAATCATTCATTCATCCAGTCAATCATTCATGACAATTCACACACCCATTGAGCTATCCTCATACCTTCATGACACTATAATTGAACATATATCCAAAGCCATACTTGCTTGTGTATTTGGTTAGCTTGGGAGATGGACTGAAGAAGTGAGTTTCCAGGCTTGTGGGATATTGAAGAGGTGGGTTGTCAGGCCCATGAGAAATTCCTCTCTAGGTGAGAGAATTGTTGGGAATCGATTTTCTAAAGGTGCTAAAATACAGCTACAGGGCTCTGAGACATCCTGTCCGACCTCTTGCTAAAGCCCGGAAATGAAGTGGGGTAGTCAAAGGACTGTTAAGCAGAGAAGGGGCACACATCTTGGGGTGGGATAGGGATGTGGGGAATGAGGGACTGTAGGCTATTAGTTTGAGTGGGCACCTATGACAGAGTCTTTCTTGTTGTCTATGAGTCGTTAGCCTGGTTAGGAATCCCCTTACTCGGGTGGAGTTTAGTGCCATATCAAAGGTGACCCACTGCTGAGACTGATGAGCAGTGTGGTCTAAGACTGGAAGGTTTGTGTAAGGTTTGCACGTAGTTGGTGATATTCTTACCAAGATAAGTGTTAATTGTGTGATAAATTCACATGTTGCATTATTATTTACATGTTTATTTTTATGGGTTTATCCTATGTATGTTTATAACTATCTTTGTATTTATGGGTATTGCTTGTATATGATGCATGTATATATTTATTGTTATTTTAGTATGAATCTATGCATTTATAGAATGTATTTGTCTGTTTACATTATATATATAAATTTCTGCAAGAGTTATGAGTGTATATGTTTTAATTGCATGCAGTTCAAAAACCTTAGGTGGCATAGCTCAGTTGGATGATGGGTATGTTACAGTATGTTCCACAGAGAGAACAAAAATGTTCTCTCATGTATCGTGGCCTACCCTAGGTGGTCAGGGACATTATAGATATGGCTGCCAAAGACAGATCTAATCAATAGATTGACAAAATTTCAGAACAACAAGACAGTGCAGAGAATGAGATGTGGAACTTGAGCTTCATTGGAGCTATCAACAGAGAAGGGGAAGGAGGTTGTTTGTGGATTAATCCCCCCAAATTGGCCACAAAATTGTGCTCTTATAAACTTGATTTTGATTTCACAAACAACATGGTTGAATATGAGGCATTGGAGTTGGGATTGAAGACTTTGAAATAAATCGGTGCTAGGTGTTAATTCTCTGTAAATTCGCAGAGGTTGTTGGGGGAAAAAGAAATTTACCAGAGGCAACTTTATCCAACCAATTCGAAACTGGGATCTAGCCCCTCCAGTTTCAGAGAGGGATCTCTCTGTAAGATTTAACTTTGATTGGGTTTTCAGATATTAGGCTAGTTAGATTAAATGTGATTGTGTTGTTTGTTTTGTAAGTTGGATGAAAATAGGGTTTACGCATCCATTTGGATATGGGGTATGTTTTATAAAGATAGATATCAGAGAGCTGATATAGAGATTCTTTTCACAGGGAAGGATACTGCAACTATTGGATTCTTTAGAAATAAAGTGATGGATAGTAGAAAAGGCGAGATTATCAATTAAAATAAAGAAGAAATTAAGAATTTATTTATTATAAAATCAAAAGATAAACATTTAGATCTTTAAAATCTTAGAAACAGAGTACGCAAAAGGTAAATTATGTAACTTTAACTCCCTTTAAATGACCAGATTAGAAAACAGGATGATCACTAAGAAAGATAAACATTCAACGAAGAAAGAGAAAAAAATCACCAACAGTTAACACACAAGAATCCTGTCAAACGTCTCTTTGTATTACTGGAAGATCTCTTGATAAAAATTACAGTGTTTACATCTTTCTAGGGCATAAAGATCAACCCTCAGTACTTTGAAGTTCAAATCATTTATCATCAAAATTACAAACGACCCTATCATCAATGATCAGGATGTGGTAGATTTTGATGCTAACTAACTAACTAACTAACAAGATACAAAAATTTAGGAACTGTCGATGATGTGTGGAATTCTTCATGTTGATTCTGGGGAAAACCATTGGTGAGTCATCCAATTGACCTTGATCGGTCTGCTTGCTGACTCAACTTGCACACCTCATTTCCTACTCGATCAAATTGCACAACTCTTCCCATCTTAGTTGTCTGGGAATGGTGACTTTGAGTAGTCTCTGGTATATTTCGTCCACTTCTGTGTACTTGGAAAAAGTCGGTTTGACCATGAAAATATACTTGATCTCGTGTTGTATGCTAAGGTCTGGTTGCAAAGTCTCCAAGAATTCCTTGCCTGTTATACTGCCTTGTATCCCTAAGAAATTGGAATTATCCTTGGCCATTGTAGCTATCTTCTACTTGTAGTCTGGAAGGGTCAGCATCTTGTCATTCAGAGCCTTTAAACCAGGAAGACCTTTCTTCTGTAAGGCATCAATCTTGTTGAAGAACCTCTGAACTCTGATGTCCATGTTCTAGAGTTTCTCCTCCAGCTACAACATCAACCCCTTTTTGGTCAAAAACCTCTTGACTTCAAGGATGGTTTATGTCTTATCTTCAATTTTTAGGTCTTCTAGCTCTTCCCTAGTATTAGAATTTAGAAATTGAATGATTTCAATTGCTTCGGTGGGCATTTCCCCCAGCTTTCCTTTTATCTTGTTGATAACCTGTATTCTCCTCAACACCAGTTCACTTTGTTCGAACATGATCTACACCATAGGCCAGATTTCGTTTATGGATTTGGAAATATCCATCCAAATATTCTCCTTGGCTTTAGCAAGTGTTTTGTGTGCCACTATTTGCTTTTGCAGCTGTTGCAAATCCTATTTGAGCTTTTTTGATGTTTTCTTCTCCATGTTGTATCTTGTTTAGTAAGACAACTTGAGCTCCTGAAGGCTCTCAACCTCCTTTTTCAATCTGTTGATTTATGTTCCTTGTAGGTTCATCTCCTCCATGTATTTTGCTAACTCCACAAGTTATTACAGAGCGGTCAATGGGGTGGTTGATGGAATTTCTGTTGTGGTAGTTTTATCTATGGTTGATGTGCTAACTCTGGTGAGGGGAATTGCACTTAGTGGAATGACTTCCATAGGTGTT
This sequence comes from Picea sitchensis, assembly GCA_010110895.2. Classification (NCBI taxonomy): domain Eukaryota; kingdom Viridiplantae; phylum Streptophyta; class Pinopsida; order Pinales; family Pinaceae; genus Picea; species Picea sitchensis. The sequence continues at coordinate 9,126 of SNQJ01S0240094.1, forward strand.
GCATGTTCCTTCTCCTTTACCAACCTCTCCAGCTCTGCTTCCATATCTCTTAACTATGCATTCTACTCCATGATCAATTTGAGCATCTCATCCTTCTCACCTTCTGTCTCAGCAATCTCTTTGGCCTGTGAGTCTTCTGTATGGAGCTAATTTGCACATGTATACTCTAATTTCTGTGTGATTTTGATACAGGTACCAATCTCCCATCTTTGAGAGGTCTAAGAGGTGTAAGATTATTTGGATCTCTTTATTTATCCTTGGCTCTAGTATCCCATTGAGCATGCTCACCATTGAATGGTAAAACTGCTCAATGAACTGTTTGAAGCTAAACTCTGTGGAGTTCCTTCTGAGTAGCAAAGTCCAAGATGTTACTGCCAGTGGTTTTCCATCCTTGTCCACTTTTTTCATTTGGAAGGAGAACCTTTCTTCTTGAAAGAAGGTGAACATGTAAGCCAGTATTGAGGAATACTAGAACATGCCCTCTATGGCGAATTTAGAAAGTTGATCATGGATGTTCTCTGCAAGGAAAGTGTTGTAGTCAAACTGGATGGTGGCCTCTTCCTTGGTAGATAAAATAGATAGGAACCCCAATATAGGTTCATCTATTCATTCGTCTAAAAAATAGCCAAGTAGACAACAAAGTGATAAAATCACTTCGTTTCCCTTTTCTAAGAACAGGGAGGAATGATACGGGGGATTTTTCTTGGGGAGATGAGCATCCTGTGGGAGAAAAATCTCAAAGATCTGGGCTCTTTGAGGAAAAGACAGATTTTGGTACAACTCTGTTAGGATTTCAAGGTTGAAAGAGGAGGCGAATTTAGCTCTAGATATCTGCATCATCTGATCAATAGCCTTTGGTGTGATAAAGAAAAAAATTTCTCCAGACAAAGAAACTACGGCTCTCTAGTCGGGGAGTTAATGAGCTTAACATTTGAGGGTGAATTCGAGGGAATGATAGACTTGGGAAAAGAGATACAGAGGAAGATTGGACTCTGAGATCTTAATATCATCGCTTTGATCTAGGAATGTGTCTTTAAACCATGACTGCAATTCTGCAAAATCAAATTTACACCTAGTCTCTAAGATCAGATAATCCTTGTCAGCTAATGGGATCCGGTCGAGGTTGACAGGAGGTGGGAGGAACAGATTTTCCTCGACCTCTGCTTTTTTATAATTTGGTGCCATTGCTTCCAATGGTACCTACAATTGAAACAAAAATCTTAGCGAGTAATGGATCTGGCTAGGTCGATGACTAGATCAGTGAGGGAAAAAGTTGTCTGGTGTGTGGAGAGAGTGAGAAGTGTGCAAATGGCAGAATAGGGGCTAGTTTTGAGTGAACGGGTATCCGTTGGGCATGGGGGATAGTTCAGCAGGCTAACAGATATGTTAACCAGTAGTAAATGGCCAATGGATTGTTTGAAGTGTGAGATGGTAAGTGAAGGATGGGTGATGGGTGTGACAGGGTGACGTGGGGGTTGTTGATTGGAGAACGTCAAGCGTGAGGTGACTTGTGACAGGTGAATAGGTGGGATGAACTGGCAGAGTTATGAGGTGAGACCTGTAGGGGGGAGGTAGTGGGGTGTGACATCATGAAGTAGTGGTGGTATGTCAGAAGGGTGGTAAGTGTAAGTGGTTTTGGAGTGGAGGGGTTCTGATACAATTGATTCATGCCACGTTAAGGTGGGGTCCACCAGGGAAAACCACTTCATTTCCGACCCCCCCCCCCCCACCATTAAAGG
>SNQJ01S0240095.1:0-13564 GCA_010110895.2 Picea sitchensis
TATGCTGAAAGCATAAGAGGGTTCGACCCTGATAATATTTTTCAACAACATTTACAAAAACTTGGCCTCGACTATTGTTTTTTCAAAAAACACATGTCTGAAAACAGAGACACTGGCGACAACACTCCTGCTTCTAATGTTGGCGACCTAAACACATTGAAAAGCAACACTAAATTGTATAGGCAATAGGGGAAAGGCCCCGGTGACAAGAATGTTCAATTGACGAATATCACTTCAAAAAGTACAACATTCTGGAGCATCGCTCCAACGACCCACCACAACAACAAAACAACTTAGAGTTTTTCAAATGGAGGAGGAGATAACAACCCTCCTCACTCTAAAATTTATAGTTCTCACAAGCTTCCAATAGACAAGAAGAGAAAAAAAAATGTGGGACAGGTGGAAGAGCCGAAAATTCAGAGTGAGAACATGGAACTTGACACTGATTTGGATAGCATGCTCTGCTACCTTGATCAGCCCAAAGATGCCATCCAACATAGTCATCCAATGGACATATTCGATACCGAAAATTTTGATGAAGATGAATCCTTCCTGTTCCAGAGCATTGTTTTTTACAGCCAGTCCAAAAAAATGATAATTGAGAAAAAATATGTAAAAAATAAGAAAGGAAAATCTCGTTTAGAGGTTGACCTTGCCAACATTCATCCGTCCCTAATCTGTCAACTTCACAAGGTGAGCAGAGATGCACTTCATGATTCCATTGAAGGCATTAAGGCCGCGAATGCTAGACTGAAGGACTGGGTCAAGGAATTGGAAGAGGCTTTGATTCCTATGCCATTGCTTGCCAATCCTTTGGCAATAGCCATGCCTTCCACCCCTGCAACCAACTTAAAAGGATCCTCCAACCTCCTCACATTCTATAGAGGATATGTGGAGACTAATATCAAGAAAAGAATGGAACTGGTTACTGAGGCGTGGAAAACATCACAAACCATCACTTCCCTTGGAACCAGGGCACATAGTTTGATCGCACATTTGCCATAGTTTGCTCGCACATTTGCAGGCAGAGTTAAAATATGAAGAACATTTCTATTTAAACACAACCCTTCCTTTTGGCACCATTGTCAACAATATGACAGAAACAAAAAGAAGACAACAAGATCTTCCATCCAAAAACCAGATCGGTCAATTAAATGCATGCTGAAAAGAAAAAGTGAAGAACGTGCATCTCATTGTTCAATCATGTGAACAAGACATATCAAATAAGGATAAATTATTCACAAGGTTGTCAAGAATAAACTTAACCGAAAAGACCAACGACTTCCAAGACCCCGACTTAATCGCAAACTCCTTGCCCTTAACTAGGCAAGAGTTCGATAAAGAGGTTGATATGTTTAAGGCGTTGTCTTTGAAATTTTTTTACAACATCCTTGAATATGATCAAGCTCACGTCAACGAATGTCTAGTCGACTATTCGGTACAGAATGAGAAAATTCATCAGACTCCGTGTCATCTTTCTATCGACTTCCGGGAATTAGAAAACGATGTTTTCAAAATAAAAATCCGGAATGAGATCAACGTCACCCCAATGAGAAGCTACATTGAAGAATGACTCGAAATGGAATTGAAGCAGGCCACCGACGAATGGCAATAGGTAGTTGACACGATTCTAGCAGTCGTCGATGACATCAATGAAATGACAGCCGCAAGAAAATAGAAAAATGGCTCATATGTACCATCACTGTAAGTCTACTGATTGCATCCTTCTTTGCTTATCAACCCAGTTATTCCACTTTTTTAAATAGAAATGTGTAGCCAAACACTTATACCTTTCAATTTATTTTTTTGCATGTATTGCACTCTATCTTCTTTCCACAATTCTGTTTCTTGTACATATTTCTCTTATGGTTCGCAAGAGCCCCAATCCCAGTCTATATGACAAACACATTGAAATTTCCAGTAATATGTAACAAACTTTTATTTTTTGATATATTTCAAAATTTCCAGTAATATGTAACAAACTTTTATTTTTTGAGATATTTCAAATAAAATTGTTTTCTTATCTCCTTTTAAATGTATGTCCTCGTACATTTTTATCTTTCACCAGTCTATATGACAAATGCATTTAAATTTCCAAATTTTTTCTTCCACTATGCACAAATTGTACTTTGTTAAATACAGTAAAAAAATAAATGGTGCTCTACATGCCACGCGTCATTTATTGCATGGATACCACATGTGCTTCATGCTACTTACCACATCTTTGCTACAGTTTTCATCTGCCTCTACTACCTTTTCCTATCCCACTTCAACCTGGCACACTTAACTAATTATCCCTCCGTGGGGTCGCACCTTAGCACTAACGAAATTTTATGCCCCATGCTCTGTGATATACATGTTGCACACAACATTTCCATGATATACATTTTGCACCAAACACTTTTGTCATTTACAATGTGATCCCATTTTCCACAATTTACCTTGTACCTGCTTGGCAGGGACTACACTGTCACACAACCTTGTTTATCATTTGTGTTGGTGGCCCTACTAGGGGTTCCTACTATTGGATATAGCAATGGGTATGTTTTTTAATTTTGTATTAGTTTTTTGTTGACTTTAAATTTGTGTGTTATATTCAATGTCTAACATATATTAATAGTTTAGGTGGAAGGGTTGGTATTATAGTAATTAGTTTGTTTTTTAATTATGTATTAGTTTTTATGTATTAGTATATCTCCTAAGTAGGGAATGAGAATGTCGAAGTAATTTTCTAAAAGTTTTTGGGGGCATCTAAGTCGTCAAAATTACTTTTGATGCACCAACCTATAGCTAGTTAGATTTCTTGGGTGTCTCTCCCAACTACAACAGGTTTTGGACCTTGGGTTGCGCTACAAACGAAACCCTTCTAAACCAATCAACCTAGTGGGATTTGACATATTAATGTTGTTAATTGGAATCATAAAGATATTGAAATTAATATGATTTTATTTGAAGTTGGTTCAATATTTTGATGATGACCTCTTACAATAACTTTTGATTTGGTGAAAAGTTTGTCCTTATAGACCCAATAATTTGATATATATTTTAGGGTAAATTCTATAATTTTTGATACATATTTTAGGGTAAATTCTATAATTCAATGAATGATCTTTAAGTTATGATTGTATTTAAAATAAATAAATAAAGATTTCCATGATAATAGAATTTAAAAATAATGTTTTGTTCTTGTATCTTGTGGTGGATACAATTTTAATAATAATGTGTACCACTATTTGACTGACCCAATAAATATACCCATTTTCATAATTTTAATATTATATATTCTTATAATTAAGTGTATATTATGATATTAATTATTAATAAGGATAATGATGATAGTTAGCATTCATAGAGACCAAATTTAATTAATATAAATAATTATAATGCTTGGATATCACTTGGATTTAATTTGAATTTAACTTAAAGTTGTTGTGTGATAAAGTCTAATTGAATGTTATTCTTATAAGTGAACCTATATATAATAACTATTCCCACACAATTTATTAAGAAACAAAATCAAAGATTAAACTTTAGAGTGATAGCATGAAGAAAGTTCAAATTTCACTACTTAAAAAATCATTTTGAATTGAATGAAATATGTGCATTATTTAATAATAGTTATAAATAAGTAATAATAATAATAATAATAGATGATAAATTATTAGGAATATTTTGTTTGTCACTATCTTCATCTAGGGTGTAATTCTTGACTTCTTTTAGTGAAATTTAATTTTACTTGTGGTCTTGTTCAAAATAAATGTCATTTACAAAGATGTATCAAAGTGAGAAAATAATTCTTTTAGCTAAATATCTCTATATTTTTGGTCCTATTACAATATGGAAACATTAATCCTTCATATTAATCTCATTTATAATAATGCCCCATCCTTAACTCTATCTACAATAAACGATTCACTTTGTAAAGACACAACACATCTATCAAATCGCATTTTTTGAAAAACATGTTAGAACTATAAAATCATCCTTTCTACTAAGTAATCCTCCATCCTTGGCTCCATAGGTAATAAACACCTCCATTGGGAGCCCATCCAATATAAAAGACACCCCTTGTGAATATGCTTGAGAGCTATGAAATCCTACTATAAAAGGTTTGTGAATATGTTTGAAAGCTATGAAATCCCCCCCTTTGGGGAGACATTGTAAAATCATGAAATCATTTCTTCTCCTAAGAAACTCACCATCATTTACATTAAAGGACTCCCTTGCACAAATGTGTAATCCACAAAGCATAATTTGCCACTTGGGATCCTCAAAATTAAAAATTAATAGAGTTAATGAGAACACTTAGACTATGTTGCCCGAATTTTGTATGTAGTAAATAAAGCTAGCTTTTGGAATGTCTTTTATTCTATTTAATTTTGTGAAAATTTTCAATTTTCAAATGTAAAGTGTTAAATTGTTGTTTTAATGAAAATGGAAGTTAACAAATTCATTTGTAATATGAAACTCACTATCATGTTAAATTTCAAAATTTCACCATAGAAATTGTGATTTTTTATGGATGAATTCCTTGTCTACAACACTTCATTTTCACCAAAAACAAAATACATATACATGTTGATAATCATATTTTTAAAATTATAAAACAATTTTTAATAATATTATATTTTTAAATCATCTTTTCCCAAAAATTTAAAACAAAACAAATATACATTAATAATAATTTTAGAAAAAATAAAATATTTTTTATTAAAAATTTAAAAAACAATGGTTTCTAAAATTAACATCATGTCCAAAATATTATTAAAAACATTTCTTAATGTTGTTCTTCTTTAAAAGGATATGGAAACGTCATTAACAATGCACATAGTGCTCTAGTGACTAAGTTGGGAAATTATGCTTATTGAGTGGATATAAAAAACAAGTTGTGCCTTACAAACACCAAAATCCTCTCCAAATAAGATTACTATCTCAAATGAAAAATGAGGGAAGCCATATAAATCATCAAACATCCCAACAACCTTAATAAAGATGAGATCTTTCTCCTATCTCTTTTTCTTTTGGTTCTTTTGATTTCTTCTTCTTTTTAACCCTGTTGTTTTGTTTTCTTTTCTTTTAATTTTATAGTTTTAAATTAATCCTCCACCTTTTAAATAAAATAAACCTATTTAAATATTAATATATAACACTGAACCTTTTTAACAACACTTTTAATACTATTAATATCATTTTTAATATATTAATACCATTACTAATGTATAATACTTTTTAAATAATACTATTCTATAACATTACTATACTATTTTAATAACAGTACTCTATTATTAATGAGTAATCATTACAAACCAAACACTAGTATTATTGTAACTAATAATACTATTAACTTAATACTCTATTATTAATGAGTAATCATTACAAACTTAACACTATTATTAATACTATACTAATAATACTATTAACTTATAGTAATATGACTATTAAACACTTTATTAAAAATACTCTTATCTATTATTAATTATTAATTATTATTGTAATATTAATTTATTTATTATTAATCATTATAATATTTTCTATTAAGGTTATTAGTACACTTTTATTAATTTATACTTTTAATATTATTCTATATATCCTATCATACCATTAATTAGTGTTTATTTTATAATCTAATGATACTATTATTACTATTATGAATACCTTAGTTTGATTTTTTCAAATTTTCAAACTTATCCTTCTTCTCTATTTCTCTTTTATTCTTTATAGATTTGTATTTTTCCACTTTTGTAAGCTCTCCTTTGAAAAAAAGATGACACCATTAGCTCTCCTCTAGGGTTCTTGTGTTTGTGCTTTTTTGTATTTCTTGTCAGGTAGTTATCTTCTTCTACTCTAAGGTTTTGTCGTGATGATGGATGTGATTGGAGATCCAAAACATTGATTATTTAAAAGTACCAATCAATTATTCCCGCTAATAATATAAATATTATTAATTTTACATGTCACACAAGCCAACATGAATATAATTTCCAGAGTATTTTCAAAGTTGTTAGCTTTGTTTCTTTCTCCAACAGGAAAGCAATACAATCTGAATTAACAACATTAATATGGAATCTTCTCTCAAATTACTTTGTTTGAAACTTATTACCTTGATCAACAAATTTCCTCTTCGAATTCTTTTCATCCTGATAATGAACCTAGCTTGAGGTTTGAAACATCAACTCTAAAATTTTGAATGCAACAACTATGAAGTCTCGATGGATAACACTATAAACGATAGAATCCTGAAGAAAGCATTTACTCTTAACCAACAAAAAAAACGATGGGGCTCCTTACTCTATTCGTTCAGGTGGACCTTGGTTGAAAGTTTCTTTTTACTTATCATTATGCAACCTTTCTAAGATAATCTTCTCTTTTTATTCAGAATTTTCTTCAAGAAACACCCTGAGGTCAGGGGTTGCACTGTTTCATTCTTCTTAGGTGTCAGATCTCAAGGGAATCTATTGCAACAGTTGTGCTTAGGGCTTGCATGTAGTCTCATCTCTTTTTGGCATGCCATTTAGGAGGGTAAGAAGACAACAAGAATGGAACCCTAGTGGACAACTTAATACTCCATCAACATCACTAGTCAACCAAGGTCCCATTGCCATGCCACCCGATATTTTGAATACCTATACAAAACATTGTTTAGGTTTCCATATTCATCATACTCATATATTAAGACCATGCTAGGGTATTATATTTCATTCAGCAAATGTCCTAGATGCAGACCATTGACTGAGATCACATAGGTTCTACATTTTGAATCCATTATGTAATGCCAAACATAGGAATATGCAAAGCTCATAAAAAGGTGGGAAAATTCGATCCAGTTTGCAATATATATGTATATAGAAATGGAAATGGAAATGCCCAAATAAAAAAGCATGCACAAAATCATTCCCAACTGATTTTTATATTGTAATAATAATATTAAGCCATCATGAATTGGGTGCCTCACAAACCCAAATAAAAACATTCCCAAATGGGACCCAAAGAATCTCAGTACATGCTTATATTACAATCTCACCATTTTTTGATCAGAACCAACTTGGGTACCATGAGCACTCACCCAATTCCTGTAGGCTATGTCCACAACAGCCAAAGGAGAAAGGAACCCATCACTGCAAGTGCCATGTGAATGCAACTCAAATATAACATGACACTCTGGGCATCTCAAGATTTTGGGAAAATCCTCATTGATGTACTGGTGATGGAGAGTTCGGGAAAAACCATTCTTGGATGTATTTGGTTGCCATGGATTATTGTCCCCCTCTCTCTCTTCCTAATTCTCTCTAAGTACCCATTTATTATTGGTCACAAACAAACCTAGATATTGTTATCGTGTAGTTGAGGAGGATGAGCATGAAACCGAGCTAAATATGAAAGCATGGCATGTATTAATGTTTGAAATGTTTGTGGGTACCACATTACCCAACGTGTTATCGGTTGAAATTCCTTTTTAACGTGTTACAGCAATACTTTTGTTCCAAGTGAAACTGCCTAGATGGAAATGGGAAAGGTTAAGGACTTCCGGCTTAGAATGAGTTTATGGCATCGAAAACTGAGCTCGAATACCAAATTAAAATAGAACAAGCATCCATATTTATAGTTCCTCCTGAATGCAGGTAAGTACTAATAAAGAAGTATCCATATTTATATAGGTTGTACTGTGGAAGTCCATATTTATATAGGTTGTACTATGGAAGGCCTACCTGCGTCAGAGGAAAAAATGGCTTTGAAGGCCTTATCGACTTCCTTATATGTATTTGAATAGCCCCCCACACGCGTCGACATTTCAGACATGATACATTGGCGGTGTTTCCTTTATGTAAATTCTAGGTCATAAGATATGGATTGTTGTAGTTCAACTGCAACATTCACGGATGGACTGACAACAAAGAAAATATATTTAGGTGAGAGCTTATCAATGACAACAAAGAGATAAGGAGAGATAAGTATCTGACAACAAAGAGATAAGGAGAAATAGTACATGATGGTTTTTGAAAACCCGCCACCAAGAGATAAGGAGAAATAGGACAAATGGTGGTTTTTGAAAACTTGTAACCAAGAGATAAGAAGAAATAAGACAGGTGGACATAAATGGTGGTTTTTGAAAACCTAACACTAAATATGCCTTCGGGCATAATTTGTTTTTTTTTATGTTGTTTTAAATTTGTGTGCTGGTATCCAATGTTTAATATAGGAAATTAATATATGTATTTTTTAGATAATAAAAAAATATTTTCTAAAAAATTTAATTCTTTGATTTCACACCTTGATGTCTTATTGTAGATTTTATATCATTCAAATGTATAAAATTGATTACACAACTAGCACAACCAATAATAATTCAGCCGTACTATGGTATACCAGATAGCAACAAGGCTCATAATGTCAACATTTATTAAATTTTCAAAATAAATAATCCTAAATATTTATAAGTAATACAAACTCTAACCCTAATATATAATTCTAAAGTTTTGAAAATAATTTAGTAATAATGGTCTTTGTAATTATATCCACCAAAGAATAAAATGTCCATTATTACCACCTGGCTCTCCATTTATGGAACCACACATTATTAATAAATATCCCTCTCCCAAATGACTGATTCTAGAATTCAGGTTTTATTAATGAGAAACAACTAAAACACATAAGGCTCATTCCAAAATTTAAGTTTTATTAATGGAACTAGGAAATTAGAATTGGCCATTACAATCTTTTCAACAACTAAAGGGACACAGGAAAATTATTGTTACTTTAGGTTAATTTAACCTAGCTTTCATGGAATGGAAAGAAAGACTTGCTTACGATGAGCCCATTTACAATACTATCAACAACTAAAGTCATCCGAGGATCAAAAAGTACTCCAAAATAAAATTGTTCGAAAGTTATTGAAAATGATTTCATTGTGTAGATCTTGTCCTCAAGGATCCCAACGCAACTTTAATGGTCTCAAACAGAATATGTATGGAAAAGTTATTGTGTTTTGTCCATTTTCCCAAACAAACAAATTTTGTTGATTGTGCAGCTCAGAGCAGGTTGATGTGGCAGCTGATTGTGAAACCCATACAACCATATAGGTGACGTGGCAAGGACACATGGTAGGGTTAATCGGGAAGGTGACTGGACCTGGGTAGGTGGTGCATTGTACCTGATATGTGGACCAATGGATGGTTGACAAGTGGCAGAGGACTGGTGGACATGCGGGCCAATGGAAGAGTGCCACGTGCCCCACTCGGGGACTGCCACATGCTACCCCACCAGTCTGTAAAATGTTGGTTTGACTCTGTGGGGTCGAACCCGTAACCTCCGGATGGATGGACGAACACATTGGTCGAACTCACTAGTCTGCCTATGAGGTGGTTCTTGCACTATAATGACACCATTTCCTTTTGAATTAGCTTTGGGGAGGAGTTGGCGGTAATGGAAACTCTTAGCCCCAGCCAATGGTCACAATGTACAACCACTAATGCCACATGACCAAGCGCATTACGAATAAGTGCAAGCAGGCCGCACCCAATGGTGCGGCATCGTTAGCCCTGACTCTGACCAATGGGTGCAGACTGTTAGCCCCAGATCCTGGACACATGCCCCATGCGGCCGAGACCTTCGGAGTTAGGCACTAAAATCACGCTAATAATGCACCAAAATTGCCCATGCAGTGAGAATCAAGAGGAGATGGGTTTGAGTGCGTCTAGGCTAGGTTTCTGAACAGTTTGTGCGTTTTTGAGAGATGTTTTATTGTAGGTTTTGGGGAGAACTTCAGAAGAGGATAACTTTCTCATTTTTTGACCAAACCAAGTGCGGAAAAATCCTAGACAGGGGTTTTTGATAGTTCTAGAGCCATTGCAGTTGTTATTTTTTCCATTTGACCATTGTAAATTGTTGTTTTTCACATATTGAACACTTAATGAAAGATGACTGTTGGAAGTTGGACCAGGAGATGTAGCCCAAGAGAGGGGTGAACTCCTTTATCATTTGATGTGTTATGTGTGTTATTTGATGATTGTTTATCTCTATTATTTCTGCAATTTTAAGACCAATGCTCATTTAAAAATCTTTGAACTTGCAAATTGATCCATTGCCCAAGACACATAAAATTTCACTTGCATGTTGTACAAGCCTTAAATTTTAGATCAATTTTGTATCAAAGCATAGGTTATGGTGAAGGTTTGATTTGTTTGCAAGTGTTTTTCTAATGCTTAGAAGGTTGAAGCTTACAAGAGGAGAAGGATAGCTTGTGGAGCCATGTTCTCAACTCTCAAGAAGGAGAACAATTCTTTCACCTCAAGTTTAAAGGAGACATTCACCAAGTATGGCTCATGAGGAGTGTCATAAAACCCTCACTTAAGATGAAGAGACTTTAAGAAAATCCTTCTTTGATATGACGAAAATGGTGAAAGGTTTATATGAAGAGAGTAATGCAAGGTTACAAGGAAATGGCTCAAATCCTCCAAAAGGTAATGAAGGTAATGGTGATAAGACTTCGAAAGGAAATGGAGGAAATGGTGACACTCCACCTCCTTCACCTCCATCTTCAACTTCTTCTACCCTTTCACAACCATCTCCAAATTCTCCAAAGGAACATGTTAAAACTCATTTTCTTAAGCTTGATATAAAGTTTAAATTTCCTATGTACAATGTGGACGTAAATGATGATATATTGGATAATTTGGTTCGTTAGATTGAAGTGTATTGTAGGATACAAAGAATCAAAGATTATGAAACCAAGATTCACCTTGCTTCTTTTAGATTTGAAGGTGCAACATTTATTTGGTGGGAAGCCAAAACTCAAGAGGACATGAAGAAACATGGTAAAGTTTTATCTTCTTGGAATGATTTTTTTGTTGCAATAAGAAGGAAATTTTATCCATTAGCATACATGCATAAAGATATTATGGATTAGCAAAACTTTAGGCAAGCTAAAGGGGAAAATGTGGAAAGTTACACTTAAGAGTTTAGAAAAAGAGATTTGGTTTTGGGTATAGATTTATCTTCTCAAGAAACGTTACTCAAATACATTGGAGGATTTCATAGTTACTTGAGACACACAATTCTCATATTTAAAACTACAAATATAAATGAAGTTTGTGTGCAGACAACTCATTTAGAAGCAAGAGGGAAGAATGATCCTCACGAGTGAAGCAAGAAACCATTTAATAATGGAGACAAAGGAAAGGGGAAATTCAAAGGAAAAGGAAAGAAGAATGCTTCAGTCAAGAAAGAGGGAGAAAAACTCTCACGTACACATTGTTCAAAAGAAGGCCATGATGAAGACCAATGTTGGAAACTTCATCCTGAAAAGAGACCCAAAAAGTTCAACAACAAAGGGAAACCAAAGACTATTACAACTACACAACATGATTTAGGATTTGATTCTAGAGATGAAACTAAGATCACAACTACGGGTTTTCAAGGTAAGGACTCTATTGTTGATACTAGTTCTTCAAGTAGTAGCCTCAATGAAACTCAACATGAAGAAGAAAGAATAGAGATTTTCCACATAAGGGTTATTTCAAAGCATACCAAGATAGATTATCTATTTGATGTTGGTTCACAAACAAACCTCATTTCTAAAGACACTGTCAAGAAACTAAAATTGGAAACAACTCCTCATCCTAAACCATATCCTTTAGATTGGATATGTGACAATGCAAAATTGCATGTGACTAAAAGATGTAAAATAAGATTTTCTATCACTGCAAACTTTATAGATGAGTTAGATCTTGATGTCATTCCATTGGATATTTGTGGTATTGTTTTGGGAAGTCCATATTTATATGATAGGAGAGCCATATTTCATCGTCATGAGAAAAAATATCATTTTCTTAAAAATGTAGTTGAGTACAATGTTAGAGCACATACCAAGAAATTGAATTTGTCACTTGTGAATGCTGTACAAATGAAGAGGTTAGTCAATGCTAGTAAGAATTTTGTACTCTTGATGATCAAACCCAAAGAGAATGTTGAAAAATAAGCTTTCCAAGGATGTGATGCAAAGTTAAAATATGATTTGTATGAGGTTGTTAACGAATATGATGAGTTGTTTCAGGAGCCCAAAGGATTGCCTCCTAAAAGGGGTATCCAACATGAGATCAAATTGCAACAAGATTGTCCTCTTCCAAACATTGGCATGTACAGGATGTCTGTCATGGAGAATGTTGAAATCAAAAAACAAATCCAAGAGTTGCTTGAAAAAGGGGTTATCATGCCAAGCACATCACCATGTGGGTCACCAATTGTTTTAGTACCAAAGAAAGATGGTACATGGCGCATGTGTGTAGATTACAGAGCCTTGAACAAGATTACGGTAAAAAATCGTTACCCTCTTCCTCGAATTCATGATTTCCTTGAACAATTGAAATATGTTGTGTATTTCACTAAGTTGGACTTGAGGAGTGGTTATCATCAGATTATAATTGCTTAAGGAGACAAATGGAAGACAACTTTCAAAACAAAGCAAGGTTTGTATGAATGGATGGTTATGCCATTAGGTCTTTATAATGCTCCTGCAACATTCATGAGAGTTATGAATGATGTTTTAAGGCCTTTTCTTGATTATTGTGTAATTTTATACTTGGATGCCATATTGATATTTAACAAATCTCGTGAAGAACATGTCAAGCATGTGAAACAAGTCTTAGATGTCTTGAAGAAAGAAAATTTGTTTTTAAAGATGTGTAAATGTGAGTTTGGAAAGACCTCATTAGTTTACTTGGGATATATTGTTGGAGGGAGACAATTGAAGATAGATCTCTCAAAGGTAAAAGTCATTTTAGATTGGCCCAAGCCCAACAATGTAAGAAAGGTTAGAAGCTTTTTGGGAGAAACCCAATGTTGGAGAAAGTTTATTTCTATTTTTTCTTCAAATGCAGCTCCATTACATGCCGTGAGAAGAATTAAGTAGGTTTTCCAATGGGGAGGCAAGCAACAAAAATATTTTAATGCATTGAAGGAAAGAACTAGTTCAACTCCAGCGCTTGCACTTCTTGATTTAAGGCAACCATTTGAGATACAAACATATGCAAGTAACCATGCCATGGGAGTAGTCTTGTTGCAACATGGTAAGCCCATATGTCATCATTCTGAAACTTTTAATGGCGTTGTGGTTAATTATGTTGGATTACTGAGAGGGGGGGTGAATTAGTAATAGCGTAATTATAATAATTTTTCTTCAAATGTTATATCAATGTAGAATTAGTATCCAATAATGAGCAGTAAGAAATAAATAATCACACATATACATAGTACACCAGTGTTTTACGTGGAAACCCAAATCGGGAGAAAACCACAGATTTTTTTTTCTTATATGTCTTGAAGAATTACATTCATTGGAAGAACCAACTTCCTTTGTTTTCTAGCTGCAACAAGAAGGAGGCTCCAACCCCCTATTTTCTCAGGCTACAACCTGAGGGAAACTCCAACTCCCCAATTCTCTAGCTACAACCCCCAATGTTCTCCGACTACAATTGGAAGGTGGCTACAACCACCTGTCCTTGCCTCATCCTGCCACCCTGAAGTAGAAGTAGAATGATGGAACCACTGTCACACTATCATTGTGAGATAT
>SNQJ01S0240096.1:0-13636 GCA_010110895.2 Picea sitchensis
GTTTCAGCACTGTTTTTCAGCGTCTGTGTTTGCATTTGTGTTGCAGCATGTTTCAGCATCTGTTCTTCATAAACAATCGATTGCCATCAATGACAACCTTGATCATCTGCGTCATCTCTGTTGTAGCCATATTTCCAACACCTCGCACATGGGATGAGAGCCTTCCCTATGTCCAGCATAGCTAAAACCGAGCCCTACATAGCTCAACCGGCCACAGCCCCTTTCAAGTGGGGTTGAGATTCCAACCATTGGGACCCATAGATGTTGCACTTGCCCTTGCGGTCACCTCGACCGACTCATCTCCTACTCCAACTGAAGCTGACAAAGCCACCCGGTTCATTGAGCGGATCCATCACATCCGCCAACAGGTTCAGGATATCCTACAGAATTCCAATGACAAGTACAAACAGCACCATGATCAACATCGGGTGTCGCATAAGTTTCAGGTGGGCGACAAAGTTTGGTTGAACTTGCAGAAAGAATGCCTTACAGGACCCCATCGGAAGCTTCGCCCACTCCGTTATGGGCCGTAAACTATCACCAAGACCGTGGGGGATAATTCTTTTGAGCTCAACATTCCTCCTTTCCTTGGTCTGCACCCAATGTTCAACGTGGATCTCCTTCGCCCTTATTTCCCACCATTATTGGACACCTCAGAAGTAGAAAAAGAATTGACACCAACAGAGCTCAACCTAGACTGCCTACAATAGGCATCCAATGATCAGATTGTGGACAGACAGATCAAGGAAACTCGACAACAGAGGATCCAGCTTTATCGAGTCGTCAAACCAGGGTAGTTCCTGCACCAAGGCAAGTGACTCACCCAGGGCCAAATTTAGTAGAAATTACCTCATCTGATGGGGGACCTCAATGCAATGGAGACCATTGCTTCCTAAGGAGGTAGGATTGATCCAAATGGATATCGGTGGCCACCCGCCTTTTCCAACTGGCTCAAAACAGTTTTCTGACAATTTTGGCAATTTACTATTTTTAGCAGTTTTAACTTTCGGGGCCATTTTGAGGGCCTAAATGAAGGACTTTTGGGATCAAGCTCTGAAAATGAATCTCCTCATCAAAACCTTTCCAGCAGGCTATCACACACCTAAATCGGAGATCGTATGCAAAAGTTACGACCCCGGGAAGTTGATGTACTAACTTACCCAAACGGGGCCCATGTGACTTTTGGCGCTCCATCTCCTAGGGTTAGGTTTTTGGATGTCTAGGGTTTTTGGCATTCTTGATTATTTTAAAAAGGCCTTCAGAGCCTCACTGTAACCTTCTGCTTGCAAATGCATGTTGTCATCACATCTCTTCTCAGAGATAATCCGCCACCATTCCAGCAAGCTTGTTTACGCTGCATTTTACAGTTTCAACTTTTTTCGTTATTGAATAGAAAACCAGTTTTACTGTATCTCTGTTATTTTGTGTTAAGCACCTATTAATAATCTGTATTCATTTCGTTATGTTCATAAAATATGGATCAGTAAACCTCTCTCATTTTCAGAAGGGGTGTTATCAAGAATGTTGAAGACATGGTTGAAGGATGCATCACCCTCTAAAAGGAGAGTTGGATTGACCAGAGCTTGCACTGGTATTACCACTTCTTCAATTCTAGTTTGAAGAGGATGTGTGGTAACAAAGATAGGGGACACATCACCCTCAACAACGAGGGTATGGTCAGGAGAGGATTGCAACGACATGGTTTCCATGTCAATCAAAGGAGAAATAGGGTGTGGGGAAACCACAGACGCCTCATAATCCGAAGGGCCCTTAGGTGAGCCCCACGCCTCTGGTATCCCATCAGTAATAGGACACAAATGAGTAAGGTTATATCCTTCACAAGTCTTGCATAGGAATTTAGGATTGCATCTAAGACGTCTAGGCTTCACAATTCCCCCAGCGTCATTCACAACAACTAGTGACATGCTCTCAAYGTGATTGGCAGAGGCGAGAGAGTCATCTCCTACATGATGTACAAAGGTTGGCGATGTGACACTGATATGACTTGTGGAGACTATAGTGATGCTCCCAACATGACTAGTAGCGGCTGGGTGCAGATTGTCAACCTGACTTATAGAGGTTGTCGACCCATCTCCAACATGACTGGCAACAGTTGGTGATGGAGCTCCAGTATGACTGGCAGTGACTGGACTAGTGGTGGATTGTGGCATTTGATACCAAGGTCTAGGGAAAGATTGGCTTTGAAACATTGTAGGCAAGGAAGGATCATGGTTTACCCCCTGTCCCTGTCTAGAAAGGTAGTATCCTCTGCCTAACTAATCCAAAGAGGTTTGTATGGGCATCATCATTGAATTCTGCGAAGAGACAGAGGTATGATAAGGATTATTAAAGTGAGGATATATGTTGCCCCCATGTGAAGGAGTTCCAGGAAGAGGGTAGCCTAAACCGTAAAACTGGTTCTCCCCGTATGAAAGACCAGGGGATATATGTGGACCCGCCATGGGAAAATTGTTTGAGAGAACCGACATGGTGGACGAAGGATACACATATGGGGTGTAATAAGTAGAATAAGCACCCATATGAGTACTGGCTCCTGAAAGAGCATAGCTAGGACTGTATTTGTAAGAGGGGAGGTTCCAACCTCCCACAGTGAGAGTTGGTTGAGGGACATGACTCATATCAAACGAAGATGTAGGCAGCGGGGCCATGGTTCCCCTGAATCCAATGCAAGGATTCATATAAGTGGGCCAGGGAGAGGATGGGAGGGTTGAAGGCACATTCAGCATATCAAAACGAAACTTATTAGAGACCCAAGGCATGGGATGAGTGTCATAGTTATGCATACCATTATGAAAAACGGACGGATTTGTCCCCAGAAAATTAGTGAACATCATGGGGGAGGTAGCAGTAAATCAGGGAGCCAAAGGAACTCCACTATCCATGATAATGAAAACTCAGTAAAAACTCCTAAGGCAAACTAATAATAAAAGAGCACACCAAAAATCAAACAGCCAATACGCACACAAACGGGGTAAAGTGGTTGAAAGGGGCCTCCCTCCCTAAAGAAGGTGTGTCTCGCCCAAGAGGGGCCTGAGACTCCCTGTTAAAGATCGGAGGTAACATAATCAGTTATAAGGGTCCTCATGGGCTTAACAACCAGTCGGTCAGATCCCCCCGAAGAGGTAATCCTCCATAAAGGTTGTGTGATGTCCGACCCTTATCTGACCCAGGGTACCTGCAGAATATCCCCTACAAGTAACCTATGTGGCACCTAAGTCAAGCAACTAAGCAAACATTGTATAACCAATGCACAGGCGAGCAGTCGTAAGTCAGGTCCACCGTATGGGCAGTGTAGCAAAGCCAAAAACCTTGAAAGAACCACCTCTCACGGAGGTAAAGGCACTAGAAAGATATCCAGATACGAATAGATCCCCTGAAATATCTCTGACACTAAGAAGGTATCGAGGGGATATCCCTTCAACCAACCTCGCGCGACCTCGTGATTAACTCCGGTTTGAGCGGAGCCTCCTGATATTACCAATTATACAATGGATTTCTCCACTTCCTTTGTGAGACACATATGTTGATTTAATTGCCTTGGAGAAGTTTACTCACAAAATCATACTCAAAGGCACTAAATCCTACGCTAGTTTGTGCACCCTAGAAAATAAAATCGTGACTAATCAATTTTAAATTATAGCGTTAATTTTAATGATCGTGCTTACTCGAAAAGGTATCGTAGTGAAACTCGTGATGTTATGACTCAACAAGTAAAGTAAATATGAATACAATGCAAAGTCCTAACCTCAATTTTCAATGAATGATATGCTTCTTAAAACAAATGCAATTTTCGATTTCAACTCTGCAATTCTGAAGTAAAAATGAAATCTTTCTTTACATGCACTAAGCGAATGAAAAAAACTGAAAAGAACAAAATGCCAAGCAATGAAAAATGCCTAATATTTTTGTATTTTCAATATAAGGAAAATGAAAATGCAGGGATTGAACAACAGCTTGATATATAAAGACTCTACTGTGTATAGAAAGAAACAACTCAAGTAGGGTACCAAGAAGTAAAAACACCCATCCCAATGTACAAGGACAATCAAAATGAAAAAACGACGAGAAAGAATCCGCCCAAAAATTCAACCAAAGAGAGGTTTCTTGTCATCCCACAAACATTTAACAATCACTACAGAGACCCAAGAAGACTCAGCAAACATCAAATCCCACCCAGCAACCAGCAAACCCAATAAACAAGCACAAGAGGTTGATGTGCACGACTGTTTAGGGAAACAGAGTGTATGTACATAGCTTGTAGAAGGACAGCACGCGTATATACGCGACTGTCAAGAAAAAATCCATGTATATGTTTCAAAAACAAAGTTAGGCAAGGGAAAATGCTAAAAAAATCAGACCTAGAGTGAACAGAGGCTGCCAAGAAATGATATGACAAGAAACACAATAAGAACGAGAGCAATCTAAGGAGAAAAACACTCCAAACCCCAAGAAAGAAGATTCAATCCCCAATATGGTCACCAATTCCGTTACGAGGAAAATCTCTTTATGGCTAGGGGTAAACCACAACAGACGGAAATGACTGCAGAAATCAACTCTCTTCTCAAGTATGTTATATAAACAAATATGCTAGCAAGACAAGATAAAATGCCTACCTCATCTAAACGTTCGATGAAGTCCATCGTTGAGCACTTGACCCAAAGCAATATACCTGCAACTAGTCCTCAACAACCAAGAAAAGCAAGAATATGGTGATAATATATTATGTTAGCACATTCAATAGCATAATCCATTGATAAACATGACAAATACGCCCATGGAATAATAATTCTAATATTTGCAAGATATCAATTGGATGGGAAAAGAGTATTTATATTAATATATGATCAGTAGAAGTGAAAAATGGTACAGACTTTCGTGTCGGCATGGTTCAGAACCGAGAAACTAAGTTCCTTCCAGTTGGGCCTCCACCCTTCAATCCTCCATGAAAGGCAAACTCATAAAAGAGAGACAATGAAGTTCTCAATCAATAAGGGAAGAGCTTGGGGGCTGAACACTGTGTTCAGACTTAAAGGACAAAGGGATGCAGACTCAATATGAAGTATATAATTTCTATAGAGTAAATTTTCTCTCAAAGTTGAATTATTTCTCCTCTATTGGCACAGGGACAGACCTGGGGTTCAACGATCAAGAGTGCACCAACAAAAACCTAACTACCGGCCCTTTCGGCAACACCTATGAAGCAGATGAAGTCTCACCCGAGGTAGAGGCAGGGATGGTTTCAGGACTCAAGTGTCTGAAACCTTAGCTGGGACATCGATCTGTGATTATATATAATACAAGGCACTTAGCATAGATCATTCATCTATATTTAACCCTTATGGTACTTCACAGATGGCAAAGAACATCGCAATGAATACTTAGACTAAAGATGATTTAGTACTTAGCCACAAACATAGATTAGATTCAATAGATCAAGCACTAAACATCTTATATATCATATCTAACATTCATTCTTTTATCATAATCACATAATATAACTAGATCTACTTAAGCACAGAAAGCACTTAGCCAAAAGGAAACAACACTTAGGTCAAAGCACAGAGCACATTACACAGAGTTACCATGGTTCACCCCCACCCTGGGGCTACGCCCACAAAGTCTTCTTCTTTATATTATCTCGGTCAAGCGGTTACAGCACGGAGCTTCAATGACCCTTACTTCGCATAGGACAGAAGATCTACGCAGCTCGCTAGATCCTTCTTCCTTGCGTTCAGCACAAAACCACAACAACTTGCACTTAGCATTCTGATCTCCTTACAATCATGCACAGACCACTTGCGATACACCTCTGACCACATAGGTCTAGCTACTAGCACTAAGCCTTTAGCTATACATTTCCACTAAGTTGTCCCCCCTACTTACATTGCCTAAGTATCTATTTATAGATTACAAAATGGGCCTAAACATGGGTAAACCGAAGGGCCAACATCCCTTTCCCTTTACATCACCCAAAAACCCTAAAAGGTACCCAAAAATAGGTCTTTCTTGCTTCGTGTTGTGCTCCATCTTTGGCAAGTTGTCGCAGCCCCAAAATGGTCAAATATGACCAAGTATCCTTCAAAACTTGGTCAAGGGCCAACAGGCCCCCAACACTCACTTGTGACTCATCCCGAGTCACTCAGGTCTGTTCAATTCCGCCTTGAATGCCTCGAGCTGCTTCGACCTGCTGCAGTGCGACAACCTCTTTCTCAATAAGTTCCTGGATCACTGTGTCATTGAGCGGTCCTTCCAGGCGTTGCTCTACAGTGATGACAACCTGTTCGAGTTCAGCTTCCTGGTTTTCAAGTTTAGCGAACAGTTGGCATGCCTTTTCTTGGATTGGCTGAATCCGTTGGGAGACTTCCATCACTTTACTTTCTGTGAACCTCTTGACTATTTTGACTAGGGTCAAAGTCTTTATCTGTGCCTGTAGCGTCTCTGCATGCTTCTTGGCTTCCTGGAGTTGTGCCTCCAATGTCTGCAATTCTGGAGTCTCTGGGAGGGTTTCATAAGTCTGGGCACTTCTAGTGCTCAGTTGCTTGCATTCCAAGGTAATGGTTTTTAACCGGCCAACTGTGCTTCGAGCAGTGGCCTCTCTTAGATCTATAATTTCCTGAGGGGTCTCAGGCATGATGCGGAGCTCCAGTTCCATGATGCGTTGTTGGAGTTGTTGGATTACTTCTTCCAGTTGGGTCACCTGTTGTGGAAGATGGTCTTCCATCTTCACCTCTATGACTATCACAAAGTGCAGTGCTTTGTGAATCCTTTCCTGGACTTCAAGTTGCTCTGCTAGCAACTGTGCCTTTTCCTCATCCCACTTCACTTTTAGGGCAATCTTTTTCCATTCTGCCTCCTTCTGTTGTTCTAGAAGTTTTTTTTGTGCTTGCATCAAAGCCTGGGTGGCTTGTGTTGTGTCTTCTTGAGCTCATCGAAGGTGAGCTTTGACTTGATTAGCGATCTAGTGTAACTATGTGGGCTCATCGCTTGTTCCTGATGTTTCTCTTATCACAGCTGTTTTAGACACTGCTTGGATGGATTGGAGTGCCTGCTACACTTCTTTGAGTTCACCTTTGATTCGGTTGAAGAGATCTTCGTTCTTTGCTTCTTGATTTTCTGCAAGCTTGAGTGAAACGTCGTTCAACACGACAATTAAGAAGTCAAAGTCATCCGGGGTAAGGGTAGTTTTAAGAATGGTCTAGGTAGCCTTAGCTTTCTTTCGGGTGGAGGGTTTTGGTGGTGTCATCTTTATTTTCATGGAGGGATCCTCCTCCTCTCTTGTTGGAGTCACTTCACCTCTGTTTTTCTCCGCTTTTGTACTACCTATCTCATCACCATCACCTCCCTGCGCAGGTGAGATCGAAGCAGTCTTCGCGAATGTGTTAGGGACATCTTCAACTTTGTCATCCTTCTTAGTTCTGCTTGGCCCAGGTCTATCCGGCATAGCTTCAGGGATTTCCTCGTCAAACATATCTGCGAGGTCTACTGCAACAAGTAGGTCTGTTGACCATTCCATGGTGATCTCCTCCAAGTCTTCCTCTGTCAGCTTGTAGTAGGATTGGAGATGTTGTTTATGTTCATCCCCGCACGCTGTAATGTAGATGAAGTGGCGATCCGCTCTAAACTTCATCAAAGGTCTAAACCTATGAAGTGCGTTCAGGGTGATTCGCGGTGTAGACTGAATTGCAGTTTTCAGTTGGTTGAAGTAGGTGTGGAAGACAGCGTTAGACTTCCACTGCTTGTTAATGTCACTGGGGTACCACAGTGTACAGAACTTCATGGCTATTGGTTCGAAAGGTTCGATCTCTGGGAAAGTGGCTCCCTCTAGCAGCTCCTAAGCGATGAAATCTATGAGTATGAGTAGCCAACTAAAGTGGAACTCATACCCTTGGTCTTGCGCTCCTCTGCAATCCAATTCTAACTGGTTGACGAGATACTGCATCCAATTCATCTGTAATCCCCCGACGCACTTCCCTGCGAGGTCAACTACGAAGCCAGTCACCTGTGTTGGTCTCTTCTTATGAACTAATTTTCCCATGATCAACTGACATGCAAGGTGCACTGTGTTGCTCTAGATGGAGGCTACCTTGTAGCCTCGCGTGCCCTTCTCTACATCGCCATAAGTTTCCTTTATCCGTTGTGCTAGTGCTCAGTCGGAGGTCTTGTCTGGGTAAAATTCCTATGTGTCAGGACCTTGCATGATGAGTCCTATGATCCAATTGATCAGAGTCAGATCCACAGTAATGTGGTGGTCCAACCGTAAATATCCGTTGTGATAGCAAGACAGCAGCAACCTGATGCATGCGTTGACTTCCTGGTGTCTGTCGAAGTGAGGGATCTTCATTACGTTAAGCAGTGTGGACTATGTGAGGTTCTGGGTCCAGGACTGAGGGACAATCTTATGATTACGACCTTTGGTCTTAGTTAAGTATTTATGTGGAACCAACATGTTGTAGGTTTTGCGATCTCCAAGGTTAAAATCACTGAATTTTAGTGTTGCAAGCTTATCCTGGTCAACACGTATTGCGTGCACTCCTTTTGAAAGATATGCGGTGATCAAGTTGTACTCAAAGTCTCTGGGTACACTGTCACGGTTAATATTGTCGCTCAAAGGTGGGATGTAAACCGGCAAAATGCGCAGGATCAACTTGGCGTTTGCAATATCATCTCTGTGCTTTGTTCTTGTCTCGATCGTGGTTCTGGAAGGTCCTGCACCGCGAGAAGTGGAGGGAGAAGCTTGGACTCCTCCTGACGACGATCCTTGCACACCTACAGACATACTTCTCTCTGACATGACTCAGGTTAGTCAAAACTTCTTCAACTACTTTCTCAACAGCGTTGAGCTCGTCCGACATACAAGCTTGGGTCCACTAGCTCAGGTGTGAAAATGGCGTCTGAGATTATGATGAACAGTAAGGCAACAAGGAAATGATCGAAGGGTGAAGTAATCTCAAGGTTCGAGCACAAATTCTCAGTTAGCAAAAAGTATTTTAGGTGCGTGGCATGACAGACTAAGTAGGGAAACTTAGCAATTGTTTGCTTCCAATGGTTATGGGGCCTGCATTAACTTTGTTCTATTTGTTCTGGTGTTGTTCAACGGTCTAGTGGGAACCCATAGATGCTTTTCGACCCGTTTGGGGTGGAAGTCGAATGGATATATTGGTCCAACGGCTATATAAATGTGCCATGTCGAAGTGCCAGGTGTCGTTGTTCTAATATCTCAGCGAAGCTCAATTCTTGTGATGTTTCCTTCTGCGGATTTCCTTCTGAAGTCGTCTGTAGCTTTCTGATTTTGGCCCTCTTCTTACTTGGATTTCTAGCCTTTTTCCCAGTGAGCTTAGTCTCGGTCACCCTCTTTCCATTCTGAATCTTATCTTCTCTTAACATAGTCACTTCGCACTGCCTAGGATCTTTCCTCAGATCCAAGGGTGATACTCCTTCATCACATGGGTTAGATATTTCGGTCTTCTGTGGTTCCTCTAACGCTCTTATAGCTTCAACATCTAGGTTCCTGGTGTTTAATAACGGAGATCTATTCTCTTGTTCCTCCATCAAGTAGGCAATCCTTCTA
The DNA here is from genome assembly GCA_010110895.2 of Picea sitchensis. Classification (NCBI taxonomy): domain Eukaryota; kingdom Viridiplantae; phylum Streptophyta; class Pinopsida; order Pinales; family Pinaceae; genus Picea; species Picea sitchensis. Next base: position 9,590 of record SNQJ01S0240096.1, read on the forward strand.
GTCATAAATTCCATGAGTTCTTGCTTCTTTTGTTCTAGGGCTTCCTTTTCTTCTTTCCTCCGGATCTAGTCTTTTTCAATCCAGATCTTTCCTAGCAAAGTTGTAAATGGGGAATGGTCCTCAATAAATCTAATGACTTCAAACTCTTCCTCTGTCAAAGTTCCATGGGTATTCATAGCTATCTGGGTAATTCTGCCACATAGGGTTGCCATTTTGCCTTTAAATAATCTGATAGTTCCTAGTGAAGGAACCAGAGCAGGACTTCCTACGGTTTCCCAAGTTCTTTCTGTCATAACATTCATCGGTGTTCCCTCATCCAGGGCACAGTCAATGTCGAAGTCTCTTATTCTTACTTCAATTTTCTCCTGTTCTTCGGAGATTTCTGACAAACTGACATCCTTATGATCATCTAGGGTTTCTTTTATTTTCAGTAACATGATCTCTGATTCTTTCTGGGGTTCTTCCATAATTTTAGTCTCTTGATCTCCTTCAGAGTTTGCTTGTTCCATATTCAGTTTTTCAAGTCTAGCAATCATTCTAGGGCAATCCTATACTTCATGGTCCATAGCTTCACAACAGAGGCAGTTAGGGTTTCTCCCAGGGCATTCCTTAGCAAGATGCCTTGGTATTCTGCAACTGTAACAAAGAGTTAATCCTCTCTTTCTCTTCAATGATCCCAAACTCTTCTTGTACTGCGCACTAGGATCATAATGGATGGCCTACAAAATTTCTTTCTAGGATCCTGCATCCACTTGTTAGTCCAGACATTCTTTCTATGCATAGGTATAGCATATCTATCGTTGTACTTATCATATCTATTCATATCAAATTTCTTTCATCTATTAATGCCCTAGTTTTTAAGCTAGGACAGAATCTATCAAACATACCTAGATCCATGTTCTAGAAACAAAAAATTTCACTTATCTACAGAGCACAAAGCTTCCAGATCTAAGAACTTTTGACTATTCTTACCTTTATTAGAGCACAGAGCTTACAAATCTTACCTCTTTTCAGCAGATCTGACTTCTTTCTTTCAGAAATTTCCACTTTTACTTTTCTTAAAGCACAGAGCCTTCAGATCTCGCTTCTTTTCTTCGGATCTAATCTTCCTTTCTTCAGATTTGACCTTATTCCTGGTACAAAGCTGCACAGGTCCAGTAAAAAGWTGTGCACTAGGGCAACAGATCTACGCACAGAGCTTTCTCTTGCACAACGTTTCTTTTTCCTCAGTTCCCAGCAATCACAGTTTCAGTTACCGGCAACAGAACCATTTATTGGCACAGGGGCAGACCTGGGGTTCAATGCTCAAGAGAACACCAACAAAACCCTAACTACCGGCCCTTTCAACAACACCTACGAAGCAGATGAATTCTCACCCAAGGTAGAGGCAGGGGTGGTTTCAGGACTCAAGTGTCTGAAACCTTCGCTGGGACACTGATCTGTGATTATATCTATTACAAGGCACTTAGCATAGATCATTCATCTATATTTAACACTTATGGTACTTCGCAGATGGCGCAGAACATCACAGTGAATACTTAGACTAAATATGATTCAGTACTTCGCCACAAACATAGATTAGATTCAATAGATCAAGCACTAAACATCTTATATGTCAGATCTAAAATTCATTCTTTTATCATAAGCACAGAACATAACTAGATCTACTTAAGCACAGCAAGCACTTAGCCAAAAGGAAACAACACTTAGGTCAAAGCACAGAGCACATTACACAAAGTTATCGTGGTTCACCCCCACCCTGGGGTTATGTCCACAAAGTCTTCTTCTTTATATTATCTCGATCAAGCAGTTACAGCACGGAGCTTCAATGACCCTTACTTCGCATAGGACAGACGATCTGCGCAGCTCGCTAGATCCTTCTTCATTGCGCTCAGCACAAAACCACAACAACTTGCACTTAGCATTTAGATCTCCTTACAATCATGCATAGAGCACTTGCGATACACATCCGACCACACAGGTCCAGCTACTAGCACTAAGCCTTTAGCTATACATTTGCACTAAGTTTCCCCCCCTACTTACATTGCCTAAGTATCTATTTATATATTACAAAATGGGCCTAAACGTGGGTAAACCCACGGGCCGACATCCCTTTCCCTTTAGATCAACCCAAAAACCCTAAAAGGTACCCAAAAATAGGTCTTACTTGCTTCGAGTTGCGCTCCGTCTTTGGCAAGCTGTCGAAATCTGAAAATGGTCAAATATGACCAAGTATCCTTCAAAACTTGGTCAAGGGCCAACATCCTCCTTTCCATAGCTCGAAATTGGCCCATTTATAGCCTTTAAATGGAACTGAAGGGTCGAGTCGGAACATTTCCAGTATATGGAAGGCCAAGGATCATAGATCTCCTTTCATGACATGGAAACTCGACTCCATTTTTCATTTCTAGGCACAAGTCTCGATGTACGTGGGTTGTAGTGGTGCAGCCTGCGTATGCGCATGTTGTATAGTAGGCAAGGTGGGTACATGTGAAAAAAATGAACTTTTTAGCTCTGGGATTTGCAAAAAGGGATGAAAAGTCTGCATAGGGAAATGGAAAAATCCCTTATGTGCAAGATTGCATAGGGTGAGGCAAATCTTGATATAACACTAACAGAGTGGACTCGAAAATTATAAGAGAGGATTTTAAATGACATCTTCGCTTCCACATCTGTGTTGAGTCTAGTCAAATTTTCATGTCCAATCGTGTAGCGTGAAGTTACAACGAGTTGTAGCACTCATCCTATAGCGTGGAGTTGCAACATAGGAGTTGTAGCGAGTTGCAACACTAATCTTGTAGCATGGAGTTGTAATGTGGGAGTTGCAGCGAGTTGCAGCACTAATATTGTAGCATAGAGTTGCAGTGTAGAAGTTGCAGCACCAATCTTGTAGCGCGATTTGATAATTTATGAGACTTTGATCTGGTGATCTAATGATCACAATGAGATATTTGATGATTTTTCTCACACCTTCTTGGAAGAAATTCTCATAAAAGATCTTATATGCCTTGAGAGACGATCTTTTGGCCTTGCTTTCATTCACTTGAGAATGGATGACAATGATCTATAACTTTTATAAAAAGATTCTTCAAGGACTAAGTAATGAAGGATTTGTGAAGCATCCCCCTTGCTGAGATTTTGATACCAGATCCTTGACACCTGTTGTATTCTATTAAAGCACCAAATTTGACCCTTTCTTCTTATATTTAGAGCACGGTAGCTTCTTTTTGAGGTTCCATTGTAAAGGTCTTCCAATGATATCTTCATGGAGTGAACAATCCCTTCACTTATGTTCAATTGCTTCTTATGTAAATAGATGTCAGTAACATAATTCAACATAAACTTTTGCTAGGATACTGATATGAATACATAAACATTTGTTTTTTGTAAGTGAGTGTAAGGAGTTGTATTACTGCAAAAAGGTTATAATTCAAAAAAGGTGGACATCCTAGTCTGCCTAGTAGGAAACCAGACCAGGGGTTCCTGAGTTGCTCTTACTGATATATACGAGGGGTGGAACTGGTCTGTCGATATGAATACATAAACATTAATCAAGTTCTCAGTGACCATATTTATCCTCTTTCCATCAATGCCAACAACATACACTATGTCCAATATTGACCATATTGCCCTCCTTTGAAATCAATGCCAACACCATAACACCATGTCCAACAACAATATGCAAATAAAGCATTAACTTGGGTAGCTACCTGAAAAGTGGGCATCAACTTCTTTTCACACAAAATCTTATTTATTGCTATCCATATTCCCCACATAACTAGAAATGGGATTGCTCTAAAGCACTTTATATCATGTTGAGTAAACCATACATTCAAACATGTATCTATGGATTCACATGTCCAAAGGTTCTTGATACCAAAAAAATCCCCAACCTCAACCCAAATTTATGAGAGAAAGTACAATGCAAGAACAAATTTGAAGTGTTTTCCTCACTACACCTACAAACTAAACAAATACTTGGACCTGCGTTTTTTTTTTTAGAGTCTCCCATGTTAAAAATTTATAGTTCAATATGAGCCACATAAA
>SNQJ01S0240097.1:0-13563 GCA_010110895.2 Picea sitchensis
AATCTAGGATAGTTTCAAATATTTTCTTAGATTACATCACAATAGGGAGTTAAAGGAATAGTAACGGACCCACATGTCCACATGATAGCTTCCTAGGGACTTTTGAATTACGCAAGGTTGTACCAAAGGCACTTAGTTAATTATGTAATCAACACTTGTAAGAACCAAGTGAAGTCCACATGCATCAAGGTGACAACTAATTCATTAAAAATTGGCACACTTTGACTCATTCACACACAAAAGTCACTTATTACTCACATAGTTTCTTCTTGAAACGTGGAGGTCAAAGTAAGTTTCCTCCAAAGGGATTTTGAAACACCCCACCCTTTTCTTGACAAAACTATCCACTCCCATTTAATTTCAACGAGGTTGGTTCACACCCCCAACCTCTCAAACAAATGCATCTAAATTTTTTCTAAAAACTCACTAAGTTTTCCTCCACAAGAGGTGTCGAAAGAAATTTTTTAGTCTAGGTAGGATTTTGGAGATAGGCATCCAAATAACTCCCCGTTATCTGGTTCTCACATTGTCAAAACCATAGAAGTTGTCAAATAGGGAACTAAAAATCCTCCAAGTCAAGTGTTCCTAACACCATAAGGCAGGGAGATACCTGTGAAGGATTGAAGGCCAAGGTATGGTTGTTCTGTGCATCCCCCCTTGAGGTGGGATCCATCCCATGACCCATTTCTTAGGCCAAAAATCTAAATGTCGCACTTTGACCGAGGTACCTAGTGACCAAATTTTAGGACATCTACCCAGGTGGCAATTGTGGGCTGCAATTGCACCTTAATCAGATTTTTTGTGGCTATTGGAAAATATCGCTAGCTCTTTTGAGATATACCCCCTTTACCCCTCATTATAACTAATTATTTCATCCTTCACTAGTTTCTCTTCCGGTGACTTCAGACCCCACTATTGAGTACTATTTGAAGGTCCAGTGCTATTTGAGAGGAAGGACGTTGCGTCTTTTAGGACACGAGCATTTGTTTTCTTTGATTCCCCACATGGACAAAACACTCTTATCCACATATATGATTCTTTTTCAAAACACTTTGTGTATGATGCACTTCTGATTACATTTTGATTTGGATATATATATATTGTGTATAGTTCAAAAATTTGCAGCAAAGGTTCTTGTTTACTTTCTCTCATCACATTTCGCACACATCCACTCAGCTAGTCGGACATCATAGGGGACCCCCAAAACCCCCATCGTTCCAGAAACTTACTCAACCTCCCTCCTATTTTAGGGGGAGTTCCTAGTCTTTCCACCTCATCGGCACCACCTTCACACACTCCTGTGAGCGCTACTGTCTTAGGATCATCTTTGCTTGGTTCCACATTACTTAGGTCCACTTCCCAAGTCCCCCGGTCCACTCGCTCTGCTTTACACGAAAGTGGAGGACCAACCTCCTCTCAAGAGGGAAGTACCAACCCACCTAGTCCCCCTCATGGGTCAGGTTCACAACACACTCACACCATGGCTGGAGCTAATCCTCCCCCCCCAGATCTAAACAAACTCACCAATGATCCTATATTGCATGACTCCACATGCCCTGCAATGCCCACCAAACTACCTTCAGACATCCGCAAGTTTGAAGGAAAGGCAGGAGATGACCCTGCCAACCATGTCATGACTTTCCACCTATGGTGCTCTTCCAATAGAATTATGGATTATTCCATTAGACTATGATTATTTCAACGTACATTCATTGGCCCATCAACCAAATGGTATGTAGATGAAAAATCAGGGTCCCATGTGACTTTCAAGTCCTTGGCCAAAGCATTTTTGACCTTCTTCCAATTACCAATCTACCATGACAATGGTCTTGAACTACTCTCTAATTTCAAACAAACCTCAGCCACACATATTTCTAATCACATTCACGAGTGGCATAGACGACGTAGTTTATGCAAAGATGAAACCACCAAACAACAGTGTCTTGACTGGTTTCTCAAATCACTTGTATCTCTCCTCAGTAAAGATATAGCTTCCACCTTCCCTCAATCCGAAGAAGAAGCCATCAATAAGGCTCAACAATATGACCTCATCTATTCACAATCAGGGTACTTATACACAGTACTTCCTGACCTCCCCAAACTCATGCCATTTGGTCAAGACAAACCCAGGATGTCTCACTCAACAAACAGATTGATTGGTAATACCACACACCACAGTCCTCAACCCCAACCACCACCAATGTATGGAACACCTCAATAACCATCAGCTTATGGGGGAACCTCTTATTATCCCCCACCCTCTTATCAATAGCCATACCCTGTTTCTATTCCTCTGCCCATTAGTGGGCCACTGTCGACACCCCCACTACACCCACCTATCTAGACAAGTTTTGGTACCCCCTCTACCTCATCTTATACTATGAGTACTAGTGAAATCACCATGCCTTCCTATGTACCTTACGGATCACAACCCCCACAGAATATGTACTTTCCCTTTCATGGTCCTCCACATCCCATGGCACCCCCACACCCTTACGCTAGAGTGAATTTTGTTCAACCCTCTCCTGTTCAACAATATCAAAATTTTGAACAGCTGAATATGGAAAATCCGACCCATCCATTGAATAATGCAAAAAATAAAGGAAGAAACAAGAAAAATAACAACCCAGGTCAAAGCGGGAATCAACCCCAACAAAACCAACCAGTTGGGGGCAACCAGAACCAAGGGAATCAAAACCCCTAGTGGGGCAATAACAATAGGCATCAAGGGAGAAATAACAATACTATCAAAACCAACTTCCCTTGTGCCCTTTGCGGTGAGTTTGGTCATTATACTCATCATTTCCCCCAAATCGTTGATTTCAAATAGCTGAAAGACTCAGGCAGTCTACCACATCCTCTAGCACTGCCTGCCCCTTAGTAGGCCCCACAACAATATGTGCAACAACCCCCCCCATCCGTGTTGCAGAATCCTATTCCACACCAAGGTGTGATAAACAACCAACAGGACACACAACCTCCCCCACCTCAGGTGGGACAGTACCTCAATCCAAACAATCCAACAGATCGCACGATCCTCCTCACTAGTGAAAAAGAAATCCTTCTGCAAACACGTAATCATCAGTACCATGCACCCATTGAATCCCCTCCCATTCCTCCAGAAAAAATCCCCGTACCAATGGGACCCCCGTTGGTGATCCCTCGCCCTAACACAGAACCACCTCTTTGCATCCCTCACATCCCATTGCGCATGAATGTCCACAACCCACGGACTAGGGAAGCTCATAATTACAGTTTGGTTGATGACTTAGCACAATCCCCGACTTCCATGTCAGTCTTAGAAGTCCTTCAAACTTGTCCCACTCAGCAAAAATCATTACTTTCCGCCTTGGGGGAAATCAACCCTGCAAATACTTGACTCATTACATTTGATCTTGACAGCGAAGAACCTCACCTTCTCTCTTTGATCGCTTTTCAAATCCCAGTGAAAATATGGAACATTACAGTTCATCGGTGTATCATCGATGAAGGTGCATCTACATGCATTATGTCCAAATCTGTATGGCAGAAACTTGGTTCCCCCGAAATCATACCCTCTGCAATTACCTTACGAGCTTATGACGGACGACCATCATCTCTTGAAGGGATCTTCCAAAATGTCCCCATAGAACTCGGGGGAAAGACTATTCTCATCGACATTGAAGTTATCGATGCCCCACTCTATTATAATGTCTTGTTAGGTCGTAGCTACATGTATGCTATGAAGGCAATTGCCTCTTCCGTCTTTCAAACAATGATGTTCCCCCACAACGGGAAGATCGTTATCATTGACCAAGTCTCACATTACGAGCCTAACCCATCTGCCAACATCGATAACATTCTCCCTCTCATCCACATGAGTCATGACGCATACCCACTCATTGAAACGGGTCCCAGAATTTTCAAAGATCCATCATTGTTAGGAACTTACCATGGAGCACCACCGCTCCTTCATCCTTCCAATCAAGTATGTGTTGTATCATTTAACGAAACTGACATAGAAGATACCCTTCCTCCTAGGGAGGCTTCTATCATATCTAATGTCCCACTAGTTGCAGAGTTCCCCCCTCATGAGTCTCCTATGAACTCGTCGACCCCACCAGTCCACGATTTCACCCCTCCCCAAGGCCATATCCCTATTTGGGAAACAGTTCCCCAAGCCATTACTCAAATCCCCTTCTTTTACCCTCCTCCAGGTGTACAAGTTTTCCAGGTAGCCGCAACGCTTACCCTCCCTAATATGGTGTTAGCAATTCTAGTTTGGTATTTACATCCACCCGAGATGGTCCCTTGACTATCCCTTCCCCCCCAAATAGAAGGAATCCCAATGACGATTCCCATACTCACTCCCACCATACCCTCTACACCCCCACTCACTACCCTCCCTGCCATAGCTGGGGGCAGGCGAAAGAACAAAGAGCCCACAACTCCACTCCCCCCATGCATCCAACCTCCTTGCGCACTATGTGAGAAAGATGGACACCAAACCAACAATTTCCCATCTCTACTAGAGGTACGGAATTTGATTCCACTCAATCAAACTCCCTCAACACTTGCCACTATAGCTAGTACTGCTGCTACCACCCTTCATTCAAGTAGTAAAGGGTTGCGAACCAAATTTGATTGCGCTTTATGTTCAGAATATGGCCATTATACCCACCATTGCCCTGCACTTCCATGCTTTCAGCAGACATTAGCCGCAGTACGCCAAAGATTCCAGAGCGAACCTAGTCCAGCTACGTCATCCCTACCAAAAATCACTGACATCCATTATGTCACAACTTCATTCAATGAACGTATGAGATTCCCTTTCTCTCTATGTGAATCCTTAGATCATTTTACATACCAGTGTCCTATGATCATTGAATACAGGTAACGCCAATTGACCCTGCTTCAAAGACCCATAGAATCGATGGTTGACCTTACCTCATCATTATATATTTTTCATCTCATTTCTCCTGAACCCAAAGCCCTCTCAATGCCTCTGTGGTTCTTGGATGACTTATCCGAGGATTCCCCCCCAAATCCCCCCCAATTCTCCCGCTCATTTCCCTACAGAAATTTTACATCGCACTACCACGGGTACTCATCAGTACTTTGATATTTGGTTCATGTCAAGCAAACCATCGCAATTTCCTTGCGTCGTTCCCCTTGCTTCTTCATCACCAAGGGGCAGCCACACGACAACAATCACCAATATCACTCTTCACGACCCCTTGTATTCCTGCCAATTCCACTGTGATGAGGAAATACTAGAAGAGTTAAACAACCTTGACTGCCCATGGGATACACTACACCACCGAGCACTCTTCTTTCCATAGGAAGCCTCCACGCCTCCTAACCAACACCCCATATAGGCAGTCGAAACCAAGGATTTTATCCCATCAGGGCATATCGACTGGTTCAACAACCCCATTCCTACCCCAAATTATTTTGAAGAAGGCAACATGGACAACATTTACCACACCATCAAAATCAACATTTCCATAAAAAATGGCATTGTCAAGGAAATAACCATTGGAGCCGCTTGCACTCCTCAATAAATCACCGCCTATAAAACCCTCTTCCAGGAATATCGGGATATTTTTGCCTAGTCATACACAGAAATGCCTGGCCTTGATCCCTCTATCGTCGAACATCGCATCGACACCTAGCCTGACATTACACCAGTTCGTCAAAAACAGTTACCGCTACACCCATCCAAAGTAGCGGCCATCAAAGCTAAAATTAACAAATTATGTGCGGTTGGGTTCATCTACCCCATCGCCTACACCTCATGGGTTTCTAACCCTATACCCGTTAATAAAAAACAGGGCATTATCCGCGTATGCATGGACTTTCATGATCTTAATCACGCATGTCCCAAAGACAACTTTCCAATTCCTTTCATCGATCAAATTATCGACCACTGCACAGGCCATGAGGCTCTATCCTTCATGGACGGTTTCTCTGGTTATAATCAAATCCAAATCCACCTCGCCGATCAATACAAAACCACATTCACTACCCCTTGGGGTACTTTTGTATATCGTGTCATGTCGTTTGGCCTAAATAATGCTGGCGCAACTTTCCAACGGGCTATGACATACATTTTTCACGATATGGCTCATATCATTCTCGCATACTTGGACAACCTCATAGCTCGATCCAAGAAACGAACCCAAAATCTTGATGATTTACAAATTATCTTCCAACGGTGTCATCAGTACAACATCCGCTTGAATCTCCTCAAGTGTGTATTCTACGTCACCACAGGGAACCTCCTCTGATTAATCATTTCCCAAAGCGGTATTACTGTGGACCTCCTCAAAGTCCAAGCTATCACCGAAATTCCACCTCCCCGGAATTTAGGTCAACTCCAGAGCCTACAAGGCAAGGCTAACTTTCTACGGCAATTTGTCCCAAACTATGCCACTCGCGCACATGGTTTCCTTCACTTCCTACGTCACGACATCCCATTTTATTGGGATGAACATGCCCAATAGTCATTTAAACATCTTAAAATGGCGCTCTCCAATGCCCCTTTAATTAATGCACCTGACTACAATCGTGACTATATCCTCTAGATATCAGCATCAATTGTTTCAGTAGAAGGAGTTATTGTTCAGATAGGTGATGACGATCATGAGAATGTCATTTATTACATTAGTAAAAACCTCTCAAGGCCACCCTTGAAGTATAAACACGAAAAGAAACTAGCCCTTTCAGTCGTCCTCGCAGTCCAGAAACCATGTCACTGCATTCTGCTTCACACAACTAAGGTTGTAGTAGATTCCAACCCTATGCAATACTTGTTCAGTCGTCGGAAAATTAACAACAAATTTTCCCAATGGATCATTATCCTTCAGGAGTATGATCTTGAATTCTCAACACCCAAGAGAAAGAAAGATGTCATCCTCCTCGAACTTGTCACGACCCTCCCCTCTGACACAACCAGTGCCCCCATCAATACTGACTTTCTCGATGAACACCTCTTTTACATCACTTTGGATGATCCTTGGTATGGCGACCTCCTCGTCTACCTCCAAACTCAAAATTTTAGTAACCGCCTTTCACGAGATGATCATCATCGTATTCACCACCAGGCCCCTCACTACCTCCTCATCGGACACATATTATACCGGCGAGGGGTCGACACCATTCTTCATCGATGCCTGACCATTGACGAGGCCAATCGAGTCTTGAACGACTGTCGTGGCAGCGTATGTGGGAGCCATCTTTTGGGAATGTCCACTGCTCAGAAGATCGTCTGAGCAGGTTACTTTTGGCCTACATTGTTTCATGATGGCATTCATGTCGTGAAACGATACGTGAAGTGTGAGCTTTATGCCAACAAAGCACGAGCACCACCTTCTCTTCTTCATCTAGTCATCACTGCCAACCCTTTTTGTAAATGGGGCATCGACTTCATGACTTGTAATCCCCCCTCCAGCAATGGACACAAATACATTGTTGTCGCAGTCGATTACTTCACAAAATGGGTGGAAGCTATGCCCACCTTCAACAATACCGCTGACACCGCAGTTCATTTTTTCTTTAACCACGTCATATCCCGCTTTGGAGTACCACTCCAACTAGTTTTTGATCAAAGGAAACACTTTGAGAATGATATTTTCGTCGCACTCTCATATCGATTAGGATTCTCCCATGAGTTTGCCTCACCATATTACCCTCATTCTAGTGGATAGGTTGAAGCAGTTAACAAGGTCCTCAAGACCATGTTATAGCGCACGGTTAATAAACATAATACCAATTGGCATCATATGTTATTTTCCGTGATATGGGCTTACCGTACGGCTATGAAAACAACGATTGGTTTCACACCATTTCATTTGGTCCATGGCGTGGAGGCCACTCTTCCCATCGAGTGCAAAATTCCCACCTTATGCACCACAATTGAGCTATTACCCAACACTGCTCCAATGGAGCAGTGCTTGCTGAACTTAGAGTCCCTGGATGAAGATCATCGATCTTCATTACAAAACAATGAGGTAGCTAAAAAATGATCAAAGGCCACCTTTCATCGACATGTCAACCTTTTCTCATTTCATGAAGGTGACCTCGTCCTTGCTTACAATATCGCTCATGATACCTTTGGTCATGGAAAATTCGAGTCACTATGGCATGGCCCCTACATTATCCAACATTGCCCCACCAAAGGCGCATACATCTTGGCCTCTCCCAAAGGCCTCTCTCTTAAAGAACCTGTCAACAGGTTATACTTAAAGAAATTTTATTCGTAAACATAGTCACTCTACTGTAGGTTATTTCTTTTATAGTGTTTTTAATATTTTTTCCATCCCTCACGTCTAAACTATCATTTGTGCTATTGACAGATGCTTCCTCCACCGGCCTACCACATCAGTTAAGCCGACGATGCCAGCCATTGGACACAAAATCTCGCTTCGACCTCTTGGGCTCTCTACACCCGCTCACATGAAATGCTCCATTTGAGTGGCATATGTTTGGGTTCAGCAACCAACAACCAAGCCGAATACACTGTTGTCATTGGCCTCCTGGCTGATGCCCAACATCATCGTATTCGTCACCTTAGCATATTTCTCGACTCTCAACTAGTCGTTTTCCAACTCAACAATGTGTACCACATACGCGATCCTTGCCTTTTTCACAAATACCTGTAGGTTAGACTTTTATCTCGACATTTTGATTCCATTACATTTACACATATTCTAATACAATTGAATCAAATTATAGATAACTTAGCTAACATTGTGTTAGATTGGCATATATCACATCAAGATACCTCTACACATACATAAACATATCAACAACCTGTCACAGTATATATAGATTAGACATCACCAACACATTAACAAAACACATATAAACATCACATAGATCTCAAAATGTATACTCATGTATATATACGATGGTCCATAGTTCCATCAAAATGTTTACATGCAAAAATACAAGTATCTGCAGGCCAGTACAGCACCTCGGTACAAAACGGGCTCACCATCCTATGTACAAAAATACAAAAAAATACATAGAGCACCACTCAAGGTGCCTCTAGAGCACCACCTCCTGCTCCTCCCTCAGGCGGTGGTCCCCCACCCACTACTGGTCCCTCTGGACCAGGAGGTAATCGTCCAGTCATAGCAACACCTGCTACTGCTGCTTGTCGTACCATGACCCGCCATGGTGGCGGAATCCCCACACACTGCTCCAAGATGCCCTAAGCCTAGATACGTGACCACAGTCCCTCAGGTACGCCTTGTAACACCACCTCCAAGCGGTGACGAATGTCCTCAAAATCTACTCCGGCATCCACCGGAGGAGCGTTTGATGGCCCAACACCTGGGTCATCAAATTGGTGTCTCCTCACTGCTCTATCAGGCTCAACTGGTCTCTCCTCGAGGTCCTCATGCCGACATCTCTCTCCTACCCGTGGCCCTCCTTGCGGAAGTCTCTCCGACCCCTGGCGAGCCAACGCTCTCAACAACTCAACCTCGTGCCCATGAGGTGCCACATCTACACATACAAATAACCAAACGATAGTATCAATATCTATATCATATACATATGTCATTCTATCTCAAAAAACATATATATATAACTCACAAACATACCTTGGTGATCAAAAACCTCCCCTGGAGGTAACACCATGTCCGGATCATCCCAGATGTCAACCCCAGCATATGGGAACTGCAATATCACCTGCGACATCTGCCGCCACACCTGTGTTGCCTCAGCCGTAAAGAAGTGGCCACCCTTTCCACCACCATGGTGAATAAAAATAGTCGACCACCACCTCAGTCACGACTCTTGTTCCCTAGGAGTTCCCAATAAAATCCTAGGGCGCAACATCGACACCCTCTCCAAAAACCAGGCCACTAGGATGGACCCAAAGGAAAACTCTCATGTATTAGTAAACCGACAATGGTCCAGCTGCCCTACCATCCTGGCATGCAACATAAGCCCCCAGGTGAAGTGCTCACTAGCCAGTACCCTCTCCATCACACTCAGCTGACCACCACAAATCTGCTAAGTCGCAATATACCCATACACTCTCACAATCATCGATGTTATACAACGATGCGCTAGAGCATCCATCGCCTCGATGCTCACAACGAATCCCGACATAAAGTTCACCCTCGAACAAAACCTCTGGCCCACTATCACTAGCGCCACATCCCTAGGTAACACTGGCTCCACCGGTAGGGGCGTTCCCCAAAAAGGGAGCCCAGTCAAAAAATATATGTCCTCCACTGCAATGAAGGCAATTTGCTCTCCCCGCACCATGAAACAATGCAGGTTCGGACTCCACATCTAGATAAGGAACTGCAGGAGATACTCCTACACCTGTATCAACAGGCACTCATAGAAATTTAGCAGCCCACAGGCTGCCAAAGTAGCACGTACCCCCGACTGCTCAATAGCCATGACGTCTCTTAGCTGGGACCAATCTCGCTCTCGCCAACCAACCGACATCGTGCCCAATGATCGTTTGTAGCCACATAAAACATTCCTAGGTCAGCCACATGGACCATAAACAACATTAAAAAAATAAGTTTTACACCCATCAACCTTGCCTCCAAGGCACGGTTGTTTAACCCACAGGCGCACACACATGCGTGCCTCTTCACTCCATACTTGCGCGCATGTCCACTCCACATGCGCGCACTCAGGTGTGCCTATCCATCCTTTAGGCGTACACTTGTGCGTGTCTGCTTAGCATACAGGGGCACCTTCATGCACCCCTATCACAAACACAGGCACGCATCAAAGCGCGCCTGTCCAATACATAGACGCGCACACATGCACGGTTGTGTAGCCAACAGGTGCACACATAATACGCACCTTTGTCCCCCTTACAGGCGCCCCCATGCATGACTATCTAGTGGGCAGGCATGCACTTGTGCATGTATACTTCTGGATCGCCCATGCACGTGGGGGCCCACATGCATAAAACCCCTTGTACGGCCCTCCGTACAGGCCCTGTCCAAAAATGGAAACCCTAATTCTATGCAGGATGATAAGACTACTAACCTAAATCTCGTTGGTCCTCGATCGGATGCCTCATTCCCCTGGAATCTCCAAATCTCCTCTGAATACTTCTCGTCCAGTCACTATAGCAGTAAGTACAAATGAGGTGGCAATGTGGGCCCTACAGCTATATATAGGCCTTTTTTCCAAACTTCCACTCACCATTCTAGGAGCTCCGGGTGTCCATTCCTCGATCCATCTTCAGCCATGGGACCAACATCCCATCATCTACATCATGACAGTCCCCGGGACACTTTTCATCTTGAGCCCCTAGGGTGCCCTTTTTTTCATACCCCGACTAGGTACACATGCTCATATTCAAAATTATCAAATAAATGCTTGTATGTTTGATTCTCTTCAAATATTGTTCACGTCAGGTATTGTGTTTTCATTTGTGCAGGTACTTAGTCATCATACATCAACGCAACCGCTTCAGGTATACACT
Organism: Picea sitchensis; assembly: GCA_010110895.2. Lineage (NCBI taxonomy): Eukaryota > Viridiplantae > Streptophyta > Pinopsida > Pinales > Pinaceae > Picea > Picea sitchensis. The sequence continues at coordinate 11,453 of SNQJ01S0240097.1, forward strand.
CAGCAATGGCATGTAGTCTTTCCCTCTGAATTTCACTTGCATCTCCAGTCACACCCTCTAACATGTGTGTTTCAGGATAAATTCGTGAGTGTGGACACAAACCGATCTCCCTAGATCCACCTAGATCTAGAACAAAACAGGACAAAATAATACACTTTCCCTAGATTTAACCTATTGAATGAACTAAGAGACTAGGATCATGTACATACCTTATGAACGCTTTCCTTAGGTCTCTGTTGTACCAAGCTTCGCTCCAATACTCTTGTCCCATTCAGATCACAACAGTACAAACCAATCGAAGTGAAGGCAGATCAATATATTCAATAGCTAATCTATACATATGATCAAGAAATTATGTAATAAAGTGACATCATCTTTATGGGAAAGGGACATATTACTGTATTGAATTAATTGAAAGTGAAACTTACAACCTGAGCCTTGATGTTGTAGATCTCCTTTCGATGGCCCCTAGCTCTGACACACACACTTGCTCATGCATGAAGAAAATCAACCACTTTAGATGACTTTGTTGTTGTCTCTAGCTGCTGTAGCATCAGTCCTCCATACAATCTTGCACTAATTCTCCAATCAATCTCTTGCTAGTTTTGCTTCTAACCCTTTCCATGAGCAATCTCCTCAATATATAGGAGAAGATAAATTAGTTACTTGGATATAAAATGATCCCAAGATATCTGGAATGCCAGCACCTGAATAACCATTCGAAAGCCAACTCATCCTTCTAGAAGATTCCCTTCTAGAAGGCTCGAGAACTTTATCTTTTTCCCATTTAAGAAGATGTTCGCACCCTGACAATGAGGTACAGTGCGAGCCCCTCGCACTCTAGCTTAATTCAGCCTGTGAGAATCAGGCATTCTCACAGGCAAATATATAGATAGCCTGCGAACCTTCTTTAAAAGTGTGATTTCTGGAAGCAGACAAATGTAACTTTTCTCAGGAAAGTGTTCTTAGTGAAGAGCTTGATTTTCCATCATCTTAACATCATCATAACATCATCATGATGACCAAAATTGTGGATAACAGAATGCCCCCCCAAAGTCTGAGAGTGGAATCAGTGACAGTCGATAGACTTTGTAAGCTGCATGTGTGTGTCAAGAACCAAGAGCACATCTAATCGGAAACCTGCAAACATCCAAGCATCAACAAAATATTATGTATGCCAATTCTTGAGGTAGGCATTCCCATACTCAGATCATAAACTGATGACATCATAAACCAAGGTCATGGCCACCAATCATACACGGTGGATCCATGCTGTCACTATATAGCACAGCCACTTGAATACACTGTGTATCTGTGTGACAAATTTTCAATCAAAACGACATAGCCACGAAACATACACAGTGGATCTATGTGTCACAAATCATACATACTCCATCGCAACCTGGACCATAAAGATAATATCCAGGGTCTTTAAGCTCATCGCCCAAAGTACAAATCTAACCATGTGATTACATGTGTCGAAGTCGAACATGGTAGAAACCACTTGATTATCGGTCATTGATTTAACCGTTAACAAGTGCGAGGGAAATCACCATTGATGAAAATGACTCCCAAGGTACTGTAGTACAACCCATTGACTGTGAATAAATGAGTTGACGTCAAACAATCGATGGAATATTTCAATCAAGAGCCAATGATGTAAACCCATTGTCGAAAGCGAGGAAACTTGCCATTGAGGCATGCAAGCTCCAAGGTACTAAATAATTTCTAAGTCTTGATTTCAGATAATGTACTGAAGTCAATAGAACAAGACTCATCATAGGAGGGCCTTGATGTATCCCCCATCAATGACACGAAATGAGTAACAGAGTTTGAAAGTGAAACAAAGTATGTGGCAATTGGACTTTGGACACAGGGAAGGCCGACACGGAGTGAAAGGATAACTGCAGATGGCCGACTCAAATAGAAGTTTCAAACTGACTGCTCTTGAACATATGAATGACACGACCAACGATTTGGTAGCATTGACTCCAAGATGACACATGGAAAGACCTTGTTATTAAATCGAATGAGAGACAAATGGATTTCCCAAACCGACTTCAAATGATGAATAGGGGGTGTCATGTTCAAGAGCGACACTTACTGCCAAT
>SNQJ01S0240098.1:10215-23778 GCA_010110895.2 Picea sitchensis
TGTAGATACTTTTGTGTACTTAATAAACATAGGACCTTCAAGATCTTTGTATGGTAGAATTCCAGAGGAGGCATAGACAGAAAAAAGGTAAACTATTCCTTTTTGAAGACTTTTGGTTGTGAAGCATTTGTCCATATTGATAAAGAAAATAGAACAAAGCTTGAGGCAAAATCCAAGAAGTGTACCTTTATTGGATACGATGTTAATGATTTTGGTTATTGCTTATGGGATTATCAAAATAAAAAAATCATTAGGAGTAGAGATGTCATATTCAATGAGAAGGTCATGTACAAAGATCAGTTGTAGGGAAAGAAACAAGAAAAAGAGAAACCAGAATACACAGTGCTTGATGAGATCACTGGAAAAGAAATTCCAAAGGAGCCAGAAAATCAAAATGTACAATAACAGGAGCAACAAGTACCTCAAAATCCTGCAAGTGTAGTTAGAAGATCTACCAGGTTAAGTATACCCCCTTAACGATACTCTCCTTCATTATATTATTTATTGTTGACTGATTCTAGTGAACTAGAATGTTACGAAGAGGCAATGCAGGTAGACACCAAAAAGAAGTGGGAGAAAGGCATGAAGGAGGAAATGGATTCCTTGGTAAATAACCAGACTCAGGACTTGGTTCAGTTTCCTGCAGGAAAAAGAGCATTGCAGAATAAATGGGTTTACAAGTTGAAGGGAGAAGATGGAGGAGAAAAGAGATACAAGGCTATACTTGTTGTAAAGGGGTTTGCACAAAAGAAAGGTATATATTTTGATGAAATATTTTCTCTTGTTGTTAAAATGACTTCAATTAGGACTATTTTGAGTCTCATGGAAATAGAAGATTTGCATCTTGAACAATTAGATGTAAAAACAACTTTTCTCCATGGGGATTTGGAGGAAGAGATGTATATGCAACAACCACAGAGGTATGAGGTCAAAGGGAAGGAGAATTTGGTATGCAGGTTGAAGAAGAGCTTGTATGGCCTAAATCAAGCTCCAATGCAGTGGTACTTGAAGTTTGACAGGTTTATGATAGAACATGGTTATAGTTGATGTCATTTTGATCACCGTGTTTATTTTAAAAGGCTAGAAAATGGAAGCTATATTATCTTGCTATTGTATGTAGATGACATGCTTGTTGCAGGGTCTAATATGCAAGATATAAATGTTCTCAATAAGAAATTAGCTAACTCAATTGCGATGAAGGATTTGGGTGTTGCAAAGAAAATCCATGGTATGAGAATAAAAAGAGACAGGAAAAATCACAAATTGACATTGTCTCAGGGTGAGTACATAGAGAAGGTGTTGGAGAGGCTTATAATGCATAATGCAAAACCAGTTAGTACACCTTTGGCTAGCCATTTCAAATTAACTAAGGAAATGTGTCCCAAGACACAGGAGGAGATAGAATACATGTCTAGGGTCCCTTATTCATCAACAATTGGCAGCTTGATGTATGCGATGGTTTGTACAATACCAGATATTGCACATGTAGTGGGAGTTGTGAGTAGGTATATGAACAATCCAGGTAAAGAACATTGGGAGGCAGTAAAGTGGATTCTCAGGTATTTGAGAGGTACTTCTACTCATGCATTATGTTTTAGAGGTTCAGACACTTTTCTATAGGGATATGTTGATTTCGATATGGCAGGTGATAAATATAGTAGGAGGAGCACCACAGGGTATGCTTTTACTATAGTTGGAACACATTAAGTTGGATTTCAAAACTGCAAAAGGTTGTTTCACTTTCAACAACAGAAGCAAAGTATGTTGCTGCTACAGAGGCTAGTAAGGAAATGATTTGGTTACAGAGGTTTATGGAGGAATTGGGAAAGAAGCAGGAGAAAAATAGTTTGTACTATGACAGTCAGGGTGCCATTCATCTTGCAAAGAATTCAACCTTCCATTCGAAGACTAAGCATATACAGATGAGGTACCATTCCATACGATCCATCTTGGAAGATGGAGATTTGAAGTTGGAAAAGATACACACTAGCCAGAATCCTGCAAACATGTTAACAAAGGGAGTAACCAAGGAGAAAATGAGTTCTTGCTCAGTTTTAGTTGGTCTTCAAGCATGAAGATGAAGATGAGAAATTTTCCAGGTCCAAGTAGGTTCATAGTCCAACAAATACAACAACGATGGAGTTGTTGAGACAAGTCTCCAAGTGGGAGATTGTTGGTTGTGGAGCCTTATTATCTTCTTGATTCAGAGGTCTTTTGTTTTCAACCGTGTTTATACCCCATGAAGACTTTACACCCCAAAAGAATGTACACTCTTCCACACAGGAGAGTGCAGAGGGGGGTTACCCCCTTTGTGGGGTCCGAGGGGGCTATCCCCTCGGCTGGGGGGTTCGGGGGTGAAGCCCTCGAAGGAAAAATTTCCTTGTAAAAGTATATTGTAATTTCATTGTAAATATAGACCGTTCATTATAAGGTCATAGATCTAATGGTAGAAGTTATGTTAGGGTTTTTTTTCCCTAGAAGGCAACCCTCTCTTATGAGGGAAATGTATTGCGGCTATGTATCATAGCGAATATTGTATTCTAAGATAGGAGACTGAAAGAGAAACAAGAGGAAGTTACAACGAGTTTGTTGTAGGTTGTATCCCTTCGATTGCTGGATAATAATAAAGGAAGAAACTGACAATTTCTTTGGTGGACGTAGCCCACACTGGGTGACCACGTATATCTGTGTCTCTATTGTATTGTGTATCTTCTATATTTTATTTCCGTATTTGTTTTATTTTATTTCTCCGCGATCCTATTTTTTTAACAAGCCAAAAAAATTGCTTCTACTTAGATGCAAATGCTTGTACCAAATAACTATGGCAATGGAAGTAGAGCCTGATTCCACCGATGAGAAAAATGATTTTCTCAATAGACAATATATGGCCATAAGATGTATCCTCTAGTTTATTTCTCCTGAAATTCTCCATCAAGTATATGATGACTCACAAGAATCAACTCCAAACAAATTATGGACCAGATTGGAGGTTCTATTTGGAAATAAAGAAGATTGTGAAGATTTCATGCAAGAGGTTGAACATATATAGACAGAAGAGAGGCCATCAGAAGATCAAACATTTTATTCTGAAGTGTCTTCTACACACGTATTTGCAAAAAAATGTATTCCATTAATTGCAGATGATGTATACTCCATTTTATATTTGTTTTCTAAATTTCGTGTGGAAGATATATGGAATGCATCTCAGGGGTCACATGCATACACTTTTCCATGCGTAATGCATGCATCTCAGAAGACAAAAAGGGAGCCGCACACATTAGACTCATTTCTGATGTTTTTTTAGAACAATTTGCAGAAACAAATTGGACATTTGAATTCCTCTAGGGAAAATATACAATTTAAAAAAAAAACATCGTCCGAAGCGGAGTCCGGGAAGTGAAGTTATGATCATTTTAAAATCAACAAAATTTCAACGTTTTTCTGAAAACGGCTGCATGATTTTCAAAGTTTCATCCAAACTTTATTTGGATATTCTTCATTACAAGAAGAGAAAGTGGATATGTGTGGAAATCTCAATGGTGCATTTACTTCATCATATCTGTGCATACATCTACATCTTCAACAAAATCTTCAATGAGCACAAACTTGCACAGTTGCGAGGTCTTCTTGGAGTGAAGGACAGGGTTGCTTAGAAACTGTTTTTTGTTCCTTCTCATTTTTTTTTTATGTATTGTAATTTGAGGGGGTGGGGTTTCCCTTAAGGTTTTCCCTCTTTCCTCGTTTTTTTATTTTTTTTTATTTTTTTTTTAATTTTTTCAGTGTGTCATTCTTATGTGCATTTTACAATGGGTACCTAACATGGCCTTGGTTGCCGGGACCCATTCATCATGTACACCCTAGTAGTGTTCAAGGGGGGTGTTGGAGATATTACACACTCACCTAGAATTATTTTCCTAAGTTTGATTGTCCAATGTTGAGAACGATTCCTTAAATGAGAATATTCTCTCTAGAGAATATTTCCCTACAAAATAGGACATTACTCTTTAGTTCAAAGTCAGTTACACTCGGTTAGACTAGTGAAGTCACTCATGCATGGAAACCTTGGTTTATCACCAGCGGAGTTGCATGTGTCTCTCTCACTTCCACACATGTGTCTTAGTTCACTAATGATTGGATGGATCAATTAACTAGGCCTAGGTGGAAATTCACTCTAGTTTAAATGGGTGAGTGTCGTCTCTCTATATCCACTACTATGAATTGCATTAGTTATCATGTACCCTATATATGTGTAAATTATTCACTCTTTGAGTGTGGATTATGGTTAATGATAATTCTTGAATTCTTTCTCTCTTTCTTCTTCTTTCTCTCAATTTCTCTCGCAAATGTGTGGTATTTTCTAGCTAGATCTATTCTATGCGACTTCAACACATTACAAAATCATCGGTGTGCTGATATTTTATCTAGTTATGTGACTGGTTGCAGGTGTTCATCTCTAATGCATGTGTTGTTTAGCAGTATCACGTGTAAGTCCCCTCTACTTTTCCAAAGTCTAAGTGAACCATGTATTCTGTCCTTTTCTTCATCATTTTGTGTTAGTTTTCTTTGATGATATTCTCATATATGGTAAAACATGGAAAAGCCATCTTTCCCATGTGGATCAAGTTCTCATCTCCTCTCTAAGCACTACTTTTCCTCAAACAACTAAATGTTCCTTTGGAGAATTATAGAATTGGAGTATTTGGGTCATATTTTTGTCAAGGATAGTGTACGAATGGATCCTAAGAAAATTTCAGCTAGAGGATTGGGCTCACCCCAAAACTCTCAAGATCTTGCATGTTTTTGGGTTTAGCGGGCTATTATCTCAAATTCGTTAAGAATTATAGAAAACTTGCAGCACCTTTCCGCACCCTCCTTAAAAATAATGTTTTTAATTGGACTCATGCAATTGATCAAGCCTTCCATGCTTTGAGAGGCCAGCTCCTATCTGACCTTTCGACTTCAAAGTCTTTTTCACAGGAGTGTGATGCATCCGGGGAAGGGAGTGAATGCAATTCTCATGTAATATGGAGACGACCAATGGCCTTCACTGAAAACAACTTTGAGGTGCCATTTGGGCCCAATCAATATGTTAGCACTGGAATCACCTTCAAATTGCAAGGAAGGAAAGCCCGATTACCCATCAAGTTATATGTGAATGTAAAAGAGTTTGAGGGGTAAAATGGATAAGACTCAAGATGATAATGTTCCAAATCATAAATCAGGGCTAGCATGCACAAGAAATCAAGGTCTTTTATAACTTCAATCAGTAAGTGGGAATAAATATGGACAAAGGGAAGACTTCAGTGAGAGGAATGTATGGGTTGTTGTAAACATCAAGTCTGTAGACAACCTAGGGAAGAAAAACTCTTAACACAAGATCTTCTCGAGTTCAAAGTTGAAGGACACTAAAGAAACATCATAATAATAGTATAATCAAACATACATCATAATATCACCACAACAATTCATGTGAATCATTCCAAGCATGAACACTTTAGCATCAGAAGAAAGTAAGCTAGAAAAATAAGCTGATTTATATTAACCAAGATGTCTAAAATAAAAAGGGTACATAACTAGTTCATAGTAACTTCATCAAATATTACAATATAAGAGCCTAGCGCAACCATTCCCGAACCCTCTTGAAGCATTTCATCTATCTAGCCCCCATAACAAAAGGGGAGGCAAAATTTGGAGGTGTGAGCTGGCCTTCCCCCCATGAAAATCTCCAAGTAGTTGTTCCAAGTAACAACTTGACTAACAACCTACACTATAAAATGGGAAAGTGTTGGTGATTGATCCAACCAATATTTGAACTAGCAGTCTCTCTCTCCCTTTGGTGCGCAACTCCTTATTTACCAAGTGTCCTTCAAGGGCATGTGGTTGTCATCATGCTATCATCTGTTATCTTTGTCTATCTTCCACATCATTATCCATTCACTAAGATGCTATCTTGACTTCCTTGATTCTTGGTATCTATTGGTAGCATCTTTTGGTGGCACTCTGAGTAGCACACTTTGTAGTGCATTTACCAAATTTCCTGTGATTTTGTAACACAAACTCAAAACTAGAAAAGTAGAAAAGGTAGCGCTAAACCTTTGTATCCTCTGTGCAAACTTCAGGTTCTGCTAAAATTTAGGTAGCAAATTTTGGTAGAGCCATTATAGTGTGTCTGTTGTAGGATTGTCTTTGCCAAAATTTCTATAAGCAATTTTGGTAAATCCCTAGTGTGTGTCTACGTGGCCAAGTTCATCTCGCCATGATTGATTATCACCCACTGTGGTTTCTGTTAAAATTTAGGTAGCGCCATCATAATTCACTTGAACATGTGCATAATGGGTAGCAACCTCAGGTATTAGAGCACCATTAGTCTTAGGAGATTCAACAACATTGTAGGTAGAAAATTGGTGGAACATAAAAATAGACTATTTTGGTGCCATAAGCTACAAAATGTACACATATTATTTCAAAGGTTAATTCTTTGTAAAAACCAAAGTCTAATTGATAGAATTACTAGAATCCTATATAGATTGGGAGGGTGAGTCAACCATCAATAGTTTATCTTTGCAAAAATGAACCATCTTGCTAAAATGGAGCTCACCTTTCACCAACCGCTTCATTATCCCGACCTCATGCTTGGAAGGAGGATCTTCATTTGGCACAACATGCTTCTTCCCCTTAGCAGTGGCAGGCTTCTTCCTTTGAACTATGCTCTCTTTGGTTGTTGGTTTCTCCTTTTCAATGGTAGCTTCAACCAACACATTCAAATTCCTCTAGACCATTTCATCTTGGAAATGTTGTAACTCTACTTTGAGCTTTATGTTCTGAGATTGAAAGTCTTTGTTCTGCCTATAAAGGTTTTAGAGCTGCATATGAAGGGGTTGGGCCTTTCTTGTTGCAAACCTTTCTAGGTCAAGAGTGTGGATGTAGCCATCTATGAGTTCTTTCATCTTAACTCTATCAGACATGGAATCTGCTTTAAAATGAGCCACCTCCTTCCTAGCATCCATAATTTGCCTAATTAATCTTTTGAATGTCTGACAGTCAGGGTGGAGTAGTTACATGAACAGTCTCAACATGATTTTCATGGTTTCCCTCTTCAGCTGCATATGAATTACCTTGTCTATCTCATCAAGCTTCTTGATTCCTTTTCCTTTATCTTTCTTCAATTGTACAAGGATTTCTTCTTTCTTCTCCACATGCTTCTTGATGCCTTGGCCCTTATCTTTCTTCTTACATTGGGATAGAGATTTTAGGTAGGGATTATTCTTCAACAACCTCTTTAGGGTTTATTTATTCTCACGTAGAGAAAGGATTTATGACCTTGATGGGCATTTGAAGAGGAGACTAGGAAGTGTAGTTTCTTCCCTTTTAAAATTCGTTGTAGGTTTAGTAGAAGGGGCTTCTTCTAACTATGGTGGAGGAGGGGGTGAAATATATCTCTATGGAGAATGATAATCTTCCTCCCCAGTTTCTGCAACCCCCTTGATGGCCTCTTGATATTGAACAAGAACTATACTCTTTCTCTTATTGCTAGTACCTGCTTTAGAAACAATGGTGGATGGTAAAGGGATTTCTATATGTGACTAAGGAGTAGCTGCTATATAAAAATTGAAGTGAGAAGCAATAACGAAATGTTCCAATGAGATATCCTTCTTACCTGGTTCTTTAGAAACCAACATTCTAATCAATCCAAAGTGAGATATGCTAGTATCCATAGCCTTAGACTTGGATCGAACCCTATCTGACATCTTGCCTATGCTCCTTAGCAAAATAGTAGGAATGTTCATTTCAAATTTTCCAATAAAATGCAACAGAAGCCTTGTATGGTACTGGTATAGTGTATTGGACCTCCCTTCACATGGAAAGTACCTCTGAATGATCCTCAATATCATTGAGCTGCTCAATCGGATGATTCCTTGGCACACCTTTAGAAAAATCACCAGTTTGATTTTTAGGCTTAAGGAAATATTTGGCATATGCTGCATCTAAGGCCATGGATTTAAACCATTTCTCACCTATGATAGGGATTCTTGTAGCAGCTGAAATAGAGGTCTCGGACACCTCAAATTCTAGGTCCCCTACCTTGGTCTTAGGGGCATCAAAATGTAAGGAAAACTACCTTGTCACCTCAAGATGACCCCTTTGCATATACGAAGAGGGGCATCCCACCCTTTGAAAAAATTCTTTGGCCATGGGCTCTATCTCAAATAGATGCCACGAGGCTTGGTTCTGACCACCTTACCTCCCTTATGTGATGTCTTCATCTGAGGAGTCTCCATAGTTTAGGAAAAAATATTTTTAAGGCTATGGAGTGGTGATAACCAGGAGGACTAAAGGTCAAGGCTCAAGTGGACAAGGCTGGACCTTTATAAGAATTTCCCTTAAAACAGACTGGTTGCTAGCTAGATAAAACTGGCTATAGAAATACCTCCCTTGAATGTGTGCGGGTATGCAAATTTAGAAAATGAGAGGATACCATGTGGCCTTTGGGCGGGTTGAAACAACCCAGTTAGAAGTGTTAAAGGAGGGGAGAAGTAATTTTTGTAGAGTGATGGCGCCTCACCATAATTAGCACATCACGCATGCAGAGGATGGGACTTGCTTGGATGCTGTGAGATCAATAGAAATTGTGGGAAACTATATCAAAATCAGTAGATAGGTGGTGGGATCCATGGGTTTTGAATGGAGGGAGAAAAATGATAGGGCAGTGTGAGGAAAACTCTTCTCCATTTATGAAGGCATGATAATTACTAAGACTCCAAGCACTAATTCTCCTTGAAAATGATGTGCAGAGGAGGAAAACGAATAATACCTGTGGAATAAAGATAGTTGGATGCCTCAACAAGATCTCAGGAAAGACTCACAGGCAAATCATCCTCCGAATCCACCTCAACATTAGATCTCAAAGCACTATTGTTGCCTGGTCAGAACTGTGAGTTTATGCAACGCAACACTCTTGAGTTTTTCAAAATCATAAACCATTATCAGAGCTCATAACTTATGAAATATTGAAAGCATATTTTAACCACCCCTGGCATTGAAAAACAAGGAATATATGACATCAACATCATAATCACACAACTCAAGTTAGAATATGATGGACATGAAATGTGCTACAAAAACTCCTAATGAGTTGCAACGCTCCCTTTCAAAACATGATTTGACCAATAAACGAGGTACAAAAGGGACAACAAGGCAAAGGTTGAGGGCATGAGTGAGGAAAGAGGTGAGAGATCAAGTCCAAGAGATGATCGTGGAGTGAGTCAATCCTAGTGTAAAGTCATGGAGGGGATCAAAATATAGGTCATAGAAAATGGTCCTGAGTCAAATATTTGTGTGGGGATCAAAACATAAGTCATGATTTAAGCCTTTATTTATCAGGGGAAACTAAGAAAACAAAATTTTAAAAGGGATAAATAATTTTTTTAATTTAGAGGTTTAGGAAAAGATGAAACTAAAGGCTAAGATTGCAAGGCAACTTAATTATTTGATAACACAATCTATGAAAAGAATGTTAGTTATTCTACATGTTGTGGATCTTTGGGATCCTTATCTATTGGGGAAAGCGATTCCAAATTAATATTGATCATCATAGCCTCAAGCATTTTCTAGAACAACGAATTTCCTCCCAAAAGAGAAACAAAAATGGTGACCCAAGCTCTTTGGATATGATTATCACGATTATTTACAAAGGAAGGAAAATAAAAATGTGGTTGTTGGCTGGCTCTTTCCTGGAAGTATGAAGATGAAGGATCCTTTTTTTTTTTCTTTTCCCTCTCTTTTTTTGTACGATATTGGCTCAAGTTGCTCACCAAGAATGGTTGGAAGACCCTAAAATTTATGGCCTTATCCAACAATTACAAGCCGGTCTCAATTTCTCAGAGTCTTGTTGGAAAATATGATGAGCTTAAATACAAAGGTCATTTGTATCTAAGTAAACAAGCACAAATTAAATCTACGGTGTTTTTTGAGCTTCATTCTTCCCCTGTTGGCATTACGGGTTCACCAAAACCTATGAAAGGTAAGCGTTATTTTTCAGGGATGGTATGAAACATGATGTCTATACTTTTGTGGATGATTGTGATAATACATCCAACTAAATAGGGGAGAAACAATCAAGACTCTAGGAACATTACAACCTCTCCCAATTCCATCGGCTATTTGGTGGGATATTTCTGGATTTCATTGTTGGCTTACGTAAATCATGCAATAAATCAGTTATCATGAGAGGTGGTAGTTGATTGTCTTTATAAATATGTTGATTTTTGTGCTCTCCAACACTTGCTCACAACACCATGATTGGCTCAAATTTTCATGGATAATATCTTCAAGCTTCATGGCATGCCTCATTCTATTATCTTTTATGAGATCCACTTTTACCAACAATTTTGGAAAGAATTGTTTCATCTCCAAGGAACCCAATTGCACCTCGACGTAGCTTATCATTCTCATATTGATGGACAAACTAAAGTTGTCAACAAGTGTCTAGAAATCTAGTTGAGGTGTTTTTCATGAATGAAGCTTCGATGAATTCAGTGGTTACCCTCATTGAATGGTTGGTTACAACACATCTTACCATACCGCCTCACATGAATCCTTTTTAATAAGCATATGGACAAAAAATCCTTCGGTTCTCTCCTACATTCCAAGTGTATCTAAGATTCAAGAGGTTGACTTAACAATTGCAGTTCACGAGGCCATCCTCCGCACCCTCAAAAACAATTTGTCCATGGCTCAAAAATTGCATGAAGCAACAAGAGATCAAGTTCATTCCTAAACAAAACTTTGTTGGGGACAAGTGTTTCTTCATCGCAACTAAGAAAAATTCGCAAGGAAACAAACCACTATTAGAAACTTGCTCCCAAATTTTATGGTCCTTACACAATTCTCAAGCCAGTGGGGAAGGTAGCTTACCAGTTAGTGTTATCCAATCATTCTAAGCTCCATCCCACGTTTTCGATGTCTCTTTCTTAAAGAGGTGATTGTGTTTACTAAGTGTCAAACTCAGTAGTCTCTGTGTTGGATTGAGAAGGTTTCATTTGGTTGCAGCCACAAGTAATCTTGTACCAACGTGAGTGTCGCCTCCATCAGCGTACCATCAAGAGGAAGTGTTAGTGCGGGTTGAAAGATACAACTCCAGAATATTCCACTTGAGAGTCGCCTACCATTTTGAAATTTTTTCCTCATCTCAACCCTCAAGGACAAGGCTCCTTTTCAAGGGTGGGGGCATGTTAGGGACCTAACCTCCTAACCCCTCACATTACATAGAATAATATATTTCCATGTAATAAAGGTGGGCAGTAGTTAATGTTGGCACTTGGGTATGGAAGTAAATGAAGACTAAGGAAGAAAAGAGGAGCGTGAAATCTTGCTTGAAGACAGTGGTGATACTAGGTGAAGTGAGAAGAAGAGAAAATATAGGCAGTAAGAGAAGAAAGAAATTGGAGGGAGGAGATCGATGATGATATATCAGTAAGGAATATGGATTTTGGACAACTCAACAAGCGAAAAATCCATCGTTGGATGATTTGGAGCATCATGTGAGAAGGAAGGAAAAGGCAATTTTGTGAGAAGCCACAAAATGTGGAGTCAGTTGACCCTAGGGTTTTGACACCTAGGTTTTCGGCCTAAGGATGTCAGTGAGTAATTGTAATATATAAATAAAGGTCAAGAAGACCTAGGTTAGGTCGATACAAAGTTGTTATCATTGTATGTTAAATAGAGATTATTGTTATGAGAGAGAGAAGTGCTAAGAATGAGAGCTAGCCAGTGCTTGTAAGATCTTTAAGCAGGTGCAAGGTCCCGATCCCTACATTAGGGTGGGGGAAGGGGAGAGGCAGAGAGGAAGAAAGAAAGAATATCTTCTATCTAGGCATAGATAGGCATATGCTTCACTATAATATATTATAAATCATGGATTACGTGGGCCCGATATCCTAGAGAGAGAGGGTGAACCGCATTATATCTTGTGTTGTGTGTGATTGATGTTGTGTTCTCGTCATTTTGATATTATGCTATTGTATTCTTGTGTTAGATCTGACATATATTTTTGCAGAGTAGATCTAAAATTTGGAACTTGATATATAGATGTTGTGTTGTTCTTGTATTGGATCCACTTGGTATTCCCCTTTGGTTGTAGACATATCTTTCCTGCAACCCTCCATATCTACTTTAGGTGAGGCGCATCTACCTCAGGGTGTTGCCGAAAGGGCAGGTAGTTAGGGATTTTTTTGGTACATTGTTAAGCATTGAACCCTACGTCTTCCCCTATGCCAACAAAATGGTTCCGTTGCCAAGACATGAGTCTTCTTGAGGGAATGTCAAGGTGGTTTCCATCGAGACATATATTTAGAAGTGGATAGAAGATCAAGAAAAGGAAGGACTTCACCAAATCCTAGAACAAGAACCCACAATGTAGTACAGAGGATTGGTTGGAAATATCTATTTTTATTGATATACATGAGATTTTCTTTGGAGAATCCATACGAGAAAGTGCTCACAGTGGCTATCTAGGTTGCTTGGTTACCAAATTTGAGATCATATCTAGACCACAAGTGGTTTGGACATGACGTTGATCAAGAAGGTCAAGAGAGTTTACAATGCCCTGTCAAGAGCAGTAGATCACTAGTTGTGCTGTGGAGGGTATGTCACCGAGTTTGCTGTTGACATAATAATGAGTCTTCTTGAGGGAATGTCAAGGTGGTTTCCATCGAAGACATATATTTAGAAGTGGATAGAAGATCAAGAAAAGGACTTCACCAAATCCTAGAACAAGAACCCCTGTCTTGGTACAGAGGATTGGTTGGAAATATCTATTTTTATTGATATACATGAGATTTTCTTTGGAGGAATCCATCGAGAATTATACGAGTGGCTATCTAGGTTGGCAGACACCAAATTTGAGATCATATCTAGACCACCTGTGGTTTGGACATCGACGTTGATCAAGAAGGTCAAGAGAGTTTACAATGCCCTGTCAAGAGCAGTAGATCACTAGTTTGATAGCACCATTGGAGGGTACATCACCGAGTTTGTTGTTGACAGAGTAGAGTCATATAGCCAAGCTGAGAGATATTTATTCAAGGGACTATTATAACCCTAAATTGAACCATACATTCTTATCTAGCATTAGGCCAACTCATTTCCCTTCATTGCCAAAACATCTGCTGAGAAAACTCATTGGAAATCCTCTTGGGTCAAGGTACACGCGCCCTAACCTACTACTGCACGCGTTGGAACGCTGACAGGCCTACTACAACCCGCTTTTACCTAATAAAACACAAAAATAGGAAAGTTGCCAATAGGACAAAAAGCTATGGGTTAGTTAACTGGAACTCCCGACCATGCATCGCCGAGATTTCGTCCAAAACCATAGCTCCTTCTAGCCTATAAAGGAAGGGGTAGGGGTACCATTTGGAAGAGGAAAAATATAGCAAAGAAACTCTGCCCATTTGCCAAATCCATTTGTCCCAACCCTTTAGCCTTTCCTCGAGCCTAAGGAGAATTAACGCAAAGCAGTTGGAGGACAAAGAAGAGGAGGAGCCCAGGATCAGGATCAAGGAG
>SNQJ01S0240101.1:0-12139 GCA_010110895.2 Picea sitchensis
GATATAATGCAATTAAACAAACGCCAATACTCTACTCATACACGTGTTCATGCGGAAGCAACATTAACACATACATGTTAAATATATATACAGGCATTACTCATTAATTATAATGCAAATACAAAGACACGGCATACAACGAATAGAGAATTAGTACTTATATTTTAATAGACGACCACCACATACATGTAGACCTTCCAAGAACCTCCCAGCCTTAGACAATGTTGCTCATCATGCTCAGCAGTGGGTCACCCTCGAGCTGGGACTAAACTCCATCGGATAAGGGAATTCTAGGCTTGGCAAGGGAAACAAGGAAGTTGCACAAAACAACATGAAGGATATTTTATCCCAGGAGCCACTTACGCCCACAACCCACAAACCCTCATTCCCCACATGCCTGCTCCACCCCAGGAGGGTACACCTTCAGTAATACAAGTCCATCAGCTAATACACCTCCCTTACCTTGGGCTTCAACAACAGGATGGACTTGAAGTCTCAAAATATTGTAGCTTCTATACGAATCCCTTCCAGCAGAAATCACTTCCCAACAAACTCTCTCACCTAGGAGAGTTGCTCACGGGCCTGAAAACCTTCTTCTCAATTCAGATCCTAAGCAATACATCAACATCATTTAGCTAACACACGGGTGATGACAACAACAGAAAATGGGTATAGACCCCAAAAGTGGAAACAACCAAATGCTAAGACACAACACGGCTCGGGTGAATAAAAATGCGTCGGGCTTCACAGGAAAAACACACAGGACGACATCCAGTAATTGTAGGTTACAATCGTGTGTGCATCAGTGGGGAGTGTGGCTCTCTCCTGGGGTGCCTAACCTTATGAGAGTACAGACTCGCTCGTGAAGGATCTGTGACAGTCATGAGAATCATGAGACCCATCTGTGAGTGAACCCCCAACAAGCTGACTTTCCCACT
The DNA here is from genome assembly GCA_010110895.2 of Picea sitchensis. Taxonomy (NCBI): domain Eukaryota; kingdom Viridiplantae; phylum Streptophyta; class Pinopsida; order Pinales; family Pinaceae; genus Picea; species Picea sitchensis. Next base: position 939 of record SNQJ01S0240101.1, read on the forward strand.
TAAAAATGCATGCGCCCAGGTTGACAGATGTCTCCCTAAAGCCGCATGAGCTCCACTTAACACTAATCCCCCTTTCCCCCAGGAACCTAAGACAACACGATTATATCAAACCTTAGCTTCTAGGAAATAATAATATAATATTATTCCTTTATAGGTAAGCCCTCTAGCTTAGCCCCTATTCCTAGACACTTATCCCCTTCCCCACCAAGTGGAGCTTATTCCCCCGTAACTCTTTTTTCATGGAGGGTCTACACGCAGCATTGTAATTTTATTAATGATATGTGTGTATTTACATATAAAAAATTAGGCTCATTGGCCTTAGCATCTGGCTCACCAGCCTAATAAACACATAAGTCTCTCAGCTTATAACCACTCGACTCACCAGCCTATAAGCATAATTGCAGTTCAACAGGGGCTCGTCCTTTGTGTGTTACAATCCCCTCCCCTTATTTTTGCACTTTCCTCAGTGCAACTCTTTACACAACAACAACAAGATTTCCAAAAGCTTAAAAAATATGTGGGTACTATGCCCGCATACCATCTTCATGCTCCCACATTGCGTCCTCAGGACCGTACCAGGTCCATTGAACCTTTACAAGATTTAAAACTCAATTCCAGAGTTGCTTACTCTTCTAGTCTAGTATGCGCACAAGATGCACTTGCAAAGCACCTTCTTGTTCCACCTGGATCACATTCCAATCAATCATATGGTTAGCATCAGGTATATACTTCTTGAGCAATGATACATGAAATACATTATGAATAGTCATGGATGCAAGCATATAAGCTACTGGTCCAATCCTTTCTAGGATTTCAAACGGTCCACAAAATATGGCTGCCAACTTGAAACAGCTTCCCAGCTTCAGGGAACTTTTGTTGGCTTTCACCTTAAGGAAAACATGGTCACCCACTTTAAACTCTCTGTGATTTCTGCCTTTGTCTACATAAATTTTCTGTCTGTCTTGGGCAGCCTTCAAATTCTGTTTAATCTTCAGCATTTTCTCTTCCATTTCCTTGAGAAACTCCGGCCCAACCACTTCCCTATGAGCTGGATTGTCCTAGATTATTGGGGTGTTTCACTTTCTACCATAAAGTTGATGCAGCCCCCCTACCCTCCTGGGGTTCTGCGACCTCCCGGTCTAATATCTTACTTTAACCTGAGTTAGATCGACTCTTCGGGCTCCCGTTTGAACCCAAAACAATTATACATAGGCCCTTTTTCCTAATGTGTGCAGGTCCTGTTAGACCCGCCTGGTTTCTATGGTCATGATTTGACCGTTATCAATATGCCCGTCGATCGACGGTTCACAAAAATTGTGGGCCACCAACGTGCTCACACTTTATGGAAGAAACCTATCCCCGCAATCTGTAAGTGCTCACCTGATCTCCTTTTGATCATGCCCATTGATCTCCTGTCTCGACGAGATCAATGACTTTAGCACATTGCGGCCTATGAACTAGTGTGTTTGCTAATTTCGCCTTTGCTCCCTGCAATGATTCCCTACCATCGATTTTCCTTCTTAGATCGATGACCCTAATTTACTTCAGGTTTTTGGGCTTCAGAAATCTCAACTTATCGTTCTCAGCAAGCTCCTTTTGCTAAGCCCCTTCTTCGCATGTGTCCTTGAGTTGTGTCCTTACACAAATACGTGATTGCATATGCGGGCAAGAGTGGTTTGAGACCAACCTGCAATTCACCTCCAACTACCATGTATCCCTTTGTTAAAATTGTGGTTGAAATTATGGCCCCCTCAAGGAAAATTAACGTTTGAGCATGTCCTAGCCCCGCAATCCTTCCCGTCCGTCGATCTCTCGCTTTCGGCTATGATCTGTGATCAACGACCGTTATCGAATCCCCTTTTATGCCTTCTTCTTCCTCCTTCCATGCGTGATCCCAGATCTCCATGATATGTCGACACGTAGCTCCCTTCTAAATCAATGACTATAGTTGATTCCAGCTTTCCGACCTTCGAAAGTTTTGACTCTCAAACTTTTGCTTCCTCCATACGGAAATCCTCTGAAGTGGAAGATCTGCTGCCACATGTCTCCCTGAATCTACGGCCATGATCCTTTCCATGGATCCGGTCTTTGGGAATCTCAATTCTCAAATCCTCACCATTGCTAACTGGTTATATTCCCAAGTGGAATATCTACTGACACGTATCCTCCCCAATCAACATTTTCTCTCCTGCTTCGGGATTTTGGCCTCCTCAACTAGATCAACGGTCCTTCCGCTCCCTCCTTGATCAACGATCGAGATATTCTACGGGTCTTCGAACCTTTTCCTCCTCCGCTTTCCTCTGGAATTCTGAATCTAGCGCTGCGTGTCCACCTTCACATCGATGACTCTCATCATTTCCGGGACTTTGGCCTTCGGGACTCTCAAATCTCTACAAACACAAAACTCTGGAGTGAATCCTTTCGGAGTGTCGAATCCTCTAACACCTATCCTCCTTGATTCAATGGTTATCCAATGGAATGAATCTCCATCTTCCACGTGTCCCCTCATCGATCAACGATGCACATTTCTCCTTTAGGATCAACGGCCCTGAATGCTTTAGACTTCGGCGCTTCAGAAACTTTCTGAAACTCAACTTCTCAAAAACCCCGGAGTACGATCCTCCGAAGTTCATGATCTGGTGACACTTTTCCAACCCAAATCAATGGATGTCATCCTCTTCAGATGTTCGAGCGTCGGCATTTTCAAACCCTTCTCCTTCGCGTTATCCCAGAGTGATTTCACCCGGAGTTCACGATCTTTCTCCATGTGCCCTTATGGATCTGATGGTCCAAATTCTCTTCGGCTCTTTGTTGCTTCGACTATTTGGGATTCGGGAGTTTCAAACTCCTATGCACTCATTTCTCCTAGAGTGCTTTCACTCAAAACACATGATCTATTGACATGTGTCTCCCCCTTGATCTGATGGCCTCTATCCTCTTCGAGTCTTCGGGTTTCAGGAGTTTCAAATCCTGCACACTTGTTCCTCCCGGAGTGCTTTCATCAGAAAACTCAGATCTTTCGCCACCTGTCGCCCTAGACAATGGACATTCCCTGTTCACTTCGAGACTTTAGGACTTTGACGAGTCTACTCTCTTGTGCATACAAGGTTTAAGTATTGTGCACTTACCTTCGGATCCAATGGTTGTTGGTCCTCTGCACTTAGATCCAACGGATTGGGTCTATTCCTCTCCTCTACGCTTCCTTCATTCACTAGACATGGATCTAACGGTCTAGATTCTTCCCCACAACCGATCAGATGGTTGTTGTCACTCCTCCTCCTGAGCTTTTAACTTCTTCCGCCTTGGAATATTTTTTCAGTGTTTGAAGGCTTCGGCATTTGAACTTTCTTCCGTGAACCCGACTAACTTGAGTGTCACTTACGCTTCTGAAAGCGTTATCTCTTCTAAGATTTAGGACTTATAATAAGTTTGTCACCCACGCATTCCTTGTGTTATTCCTTCTGAGATTGATATCCTCGAAGATTTCGATCTCCCACACACTCCTTGCACTTCTGGGATTTCGTCAAACTCAGAACCGAAGGATTTCTTGAAAATAAATTCTTCTCTCCCTCCTGGCATTCTCCTTGCTCGATGCACACCTTGCAGAGATTCTCCTTATAGAGTGTTCAATAGCTCTATGAGTATCTTCCTATGATACTCTTCCTCCTGAACTTGACAAAGTGTTCTCTCTGTGCACAATTGCACCCGCTCGATGCCCTCCTGGTAGAGCTCTACGGAGTTCTCAGTAACTCTTTTTATTTTCGAACTCAACACAGAGTTCTTCCTGTTCACTCCTTGCACTTCTACTGATGAAGGTTCAATGCTATCTCTCTTGAGATTTCCTGAGGTTAACTCACCTCTGTCAATGCACTCATTATGGACAATGTGCACTCCTTGCACTTAGAACTCAAAGACGAGAAACAATTGAAACTCATACAATACTTCACCAGTTCATACATTCAAAACATGAATGACATATAAAAGCATAACAATGAACACAAATACATAAACACACCATGAGCAAGAAAAAATGCTTTTATATTATCTCTGTGTGTCTATACATATGTTTACAAAAACTGGACTGCAACAGAGTCTCAGTTCTCTCAAGCTCTCCTAATCTAACTCTATCATGAGTTTTGCTTCTGCTATCAGACCTCTCTCGAGTTCTGATTCTCCTATCTAACCTTTATACAAAGATCTCTCTCGGAATCCTCCTACATCTCCTATGAAATCTGATACAAGATCTCTTTACAAAAGAGGGGCTCTGTGAGCTTGTCCTCTCTCACCTAACCTCATCTATTACATTGAAGTTTCATAAATGGCCATCTAGTATAAATTGAACCTAGAGCCATCAACCTGACAGCCATTAAAGGTGGCCTTATCTTTTGCCTATACAAAGACATGGCTTGGTCTTCACTCGAACTTACAACATGAATCCGTATAGGATTATATTTCAAATTTAAAAATGGGAGGGTTGGTGCCTCTCCCTCTCTGAAATACGTGTTGATGTGCTGGAATGTTGGCGCAGTGATGAGGTGGAACTATGCTCCTACATAATACTCCACTGCTTGGAAAATCATGAGCTCCTGCTCATGAGATCCTCTTCTCCAGTGTTGAAATCCTCCTGGATCCCAAACTTTTTCTTGGAGTTGTCCTCTTGCTCCTCTCTAGCTATGTCATTGTTGCTATTGTTGTTTCTTCTTCTTCTTCCATGATGCTATGGTAGGCTCTCTTCTATTTAGTTCCCCTTTGTTGACTACTTCTGTTGACCTCAACATTAGCTTCCTGATCTCCTCTATCACCCTGTCTAGTTTCTCTAGTGGTTGGCTCTTCTTATGCATTATTCTCGGCTGTAACTCTTCCTTATCAGTGGGTAGATCATCTTGATACCCCATATCATTTTCTTCTTCTTTTATGGCATTATCTTTCCACCCCGCTGCAGGCTCCAGTTCTGCAATCTCATCACCGAGTTGCTGCTCTTCTTGCTTCTCTGAAAAATTACCTTTTGTCAGCTCCTTTGTTGGTACATCTCCAACTTCCTCCAACCGTTCCTTTGGCTGGTATGCTCCTCCATCTGCTTCCAACTTGACTTATCGAAAGTGCAAGATTTGAACCATTGCCCTTCTCTCTAGGGATTCCAATTCTTCATACAGCTCAGCAAAATCCATGTTGTTTGTTTCCTCTTCTATTCCAAGCTTCAGTGCTACAGTCATCTCTTATTCAGCTTCTTGGCTGAAAATTTGGAGCCATTATTTTGAATGCTCATCTCCTTCTATTGGGGTAGACATCAGTGTATGCTCCATTTCTTCCTCTTTGAAAGTTTTTTTTGGTTGTCCTTCCTCTATTGTTGCACTTTCATCATGTGCGCTGGACTCTACTTGGTTGTTTTGTAGGAATGTCTTGATCCCTCTAATAATCATAATTCTACTCTGATCCTCCTCCAGGATGGTGAAATTATTTAGATTCTCATCATCTTCATTCACATGGTCTGCAAATCCACATGAATCTTCATCTATCAGTACTCCTTGCTGATATGAACTCACTTTTGAGCTCCTGAGACTTTCAGACAGCCTCACCTTCCTTCCCTTACCCACCTGGCACTTTGGGACTTCTTTTCTGCCCACCTAGCAGTTTATGAGATCAATCAATCCCATCTCATTTCCCACCTGGTAATATGAACTTTCAGAACTGCTCCTCTGGCAGCATATGAGACCTCCACTTGATCTCTTTCCATTTCCCACCTGGAAACTTGAAAGTCCAATTCTGTCCACCTGGAAGTTTATGAGAGCTTCATTTGATCTCACCTCCTCCTCATCACTAAGGTGTCTCCCTCTCTTTGGTTCACAGATGTGAATCATTTCCTCCTCTGTGTCACTGAGGTTTTCTAATTCCCTTAACCACCTTTTCAACTCTTGTTGTTGCTTTTTGGCCAACAACTTTTGAACAGGCCATTTTGCCTTCCTGTTCAGAGGACATTCGTACCTCCAGTGTACCTTTGCCTCTTGCTACATCTTCAATGCTAGTTGTTCCATCCTTGCTCTTATCTGATTGAGATCTACATCCATTTCTGGATTTCATTTTTCCTTGCGGCCTTCTCTTCGACCACACTCATGGCCTTTAGTAGCCATTTCCACCTTCTACCTTCCCTCCTGGCAAGCCTATAGATTACTCTACATATGAGAGCATATCCATCTTCTCTAACAACTCACCTGGTTGTTTAAATTTTTGTTGTTGTGCACATGCAACAACATTCTCCTAGAGCATCGGTACTATGCTTCCTTCACCTACTTTCTACAGGCAAAATTTAACTTCTGATACCACTTGATGTTATCGGATTATCTCCTTTTACTGTCTCGCCCTTTTCCTACTGTCTGCAAGAAAAATTATGGCTCTAATACCAATTGATGCATCCCCCCTGCCCTCTTGGGGTTCTGCAACCTCCCGGTCTAGGATATTTCTTTCACCTGAGTCGGATCGACTCTTCGGGATCTTGTTTGAACCCAAAACAATTATACACATGCCCCTTTTCCTTCTATTTGTAGGTCTTGTTAGACCCACCTGGTTTCTATGGTCATTATTTGACCATTATCAATATGCCCATCGATCGACGATTCACAACAATTGTGGTCCACCAATGTGCTCCACCTTTACGGAAGAACCCTGTCCCCGCAATCTGAAAGTTCTCACCCGATCTCCTTTTGATCATGCCCGTTGATCTCCTGTCCCGACAAGATCAACGACTTTAGCGCATTGTGGCCTGTGAACTAGTGTGTTTGCTAATTTCGCCTCTTCTCCCCGCAATGATTCCTTACCGTAAATTTCCCTTCTCAGATCAACTTCCCTAATTTACTTTGGGTTTTTGACCTTCGGAAATCTCAACTTCTCGCGCTCAGCAAGCTCCTTTTGATAAGCCCCTTCTTCGCATGTGTCCTCGGGTTGTGTCCTTACACAAACACGTGATTGTGGATGCGAGCAAGACTAGTTTGAGACCAACCCACTTTTCAACCCGAAATTCACCTCCAACTACCACGTATCCCTTTGTTAAAATCGTGGTTGAAATTGCGGCCTGCTCAAGGAAAATTAACATCCGAGCATGTCCTGGCCCCACAATCCTTCCCATCCGTCGATCTCTCTCTTTCGGTGATGATTTGTGATCAACGGATTTTATTGAATCCCATTTTCTTCCTTATTCTTCCTCCTTCCACATGTGATCCCAGATCTCCATGATCTGTCGACACGTAACTCCCTTCTAAATCAACGGCTACGGCTAATTCCGACTTTTCGGCCTTCGGGAGTTTTGACTCTCAAACTTTCACTTTCTCCATACGACAATCCTCCGGACTGGAAGATCTACTGCCACCTGTCTCCCTGAATCTACGGCCAGGATCCCCTTCGCGGATCCGGTCTTCGGGAATCTCAATTCTCAAATCCTCACCACTGTTGACTGGTTATCTTTCGGAGTGGAAGATCTGCTGACACGTATCCTCCTCAATCAACGGTTGTGCTCCCACTTTGGGACTTTAGCCTCCTCAACCAGATCAACAGTCCTTCTGCTCCCTCCTCGATCAACGATCGAGATCTTCTCTGTGTATTCAGACCTTTTCCTCCTCCGCTTTCCTCCAGAGTTATAGATCTGGCGCCGCATGTCCACCTTCACATCGATGGCTCTCGTCATTTTCGGGACTTTAGCCTTCAGGATTCTCAAATCTCAACAAACACAAACCTCTGGAGTGTCATATCCTCTGACACTTGTCCTCCCTGATTCAACGGTTATCCAATGGAATGAATCTCCATCTTCCATGTGTCCCCTCACAGATTAACGATCCACGTTTCTCCTTTTGGATCAACAGCCTTGAATGCTTCAGACTTCAGTGCTTCGGAAACTTTCTGAAACTCAAATTATCAAAAAGCCCAAATTACAATCCTCCGAAGTTCACAATCTGGTGACACCTATCCAACCCAGATCAATGGTTATCATCCACTTCAGATGTTCAGGCGTTGGCGTTTTCAAGCCCTTCTTCTTCACGTTCTCCCGGAGTTCACGATCTTTCGCCACGTTCCCTTTTGGATCTGATGGTCCAGATTCTCTTTGGCTCTTCGGCTCTTCAACTATTTGGGCTTCGAGAGTTTCAAACTCCTATGCACTCGTTTCTCCTGGAGTTATTTCATCCAAAACACACAATCTATTAATGTGTATCTCCCCCTTGATCTAACGGCCTCTATCCACTTCAAGTCTTCAGGTTTTGGGAGTTTCAACTCCTGTGCACTCATTCCTCCCAGAGTGATTTCATCCTAAAACTTGAATCTTTCACCACCTATCGCCCTGGACGATGGACGATCCTTGTTCACTTTGGGACTTAGGGACTTTGACGAGTCCACTCTCCCGTGCATACAAGGGTTAAGTCTTGTGCACTTACCTCTGGATCCAACGGTTGTTGGTCCTCTGCGCTTAGATCCAATGGATTGGGTCTATTCCTCTCCTCTACGCTTCCTTCATTCACTATACATGGATCTAACGGTCCAGATTCTTCCCCACAACCGATCAGACGATTGTTGTCACTCCTCCTCTTGAGCTTTTGACTTCTTCCACCTTGGAATATTTTGTCATTATTCGAAGGCTTTAGCCTTTGAACTTTCTCCTGCGAACCCAACTATCTTGAGTCTCGCTTACACTTTTGAAAGTGTTATCTCTTATGATATTTAGTACTTAGAATAAGTCTATCACCCACGCATTCCTTGCGTTATCCTTTCTGAGCTTGATCTCCTCAAATATTTAGATCTCCCTCGCACTCCTTTCTTTTCTGGGATTTCGTCAAACTCAGATCCGAAGGATTTCTTGAAAATAAATTATTCTCGCCCTCCTAGCGTTCTCCTTACTTGATGCACACCTTGCAGAGATTCTCCTTACAGAGTGTTCAACATATTTGTGAGTATCTCCATCTAATACTCTTCTCCCTGAACTTGACAAAGAGTTCTCTCTGTGCACACTTGCACCCGCTCAATGTCGACCTCGTAGAGCTCTACAGAGTTCTCAGTAACTCTGTTTCTTTTCGAACTCAACACATAGTTCTTCTTGTGCACTCCTTGCACTTCTATTGATGACGGTTCAATGCTATCTCTCTTGAGATTTCTTGAGGTTAACTCACCTCTGTCAATGCACTCCTTGCAGACAATGTGCACTCCTTGCACTTAGAACTCAAAGATGAGAAACAATTGAAACTCATACAATAATTCACCAGTTCATACATTCAAAACATGAATGACATATAAAAGCATAACAATGAACACAAATACATAAACACACCATGAGCAGGAAAAATTGCTTTTATATTATCTATGTGTGTCTACACAGATGTTTACAAAAACTGGACTGCAACAGGGTCTCATTTCTCTCAATCTCTCCTAATCTAACTCTATCCTGAGTTTTGTTTCTACTATCAGACCTCTCTCGAGTTATGCTTCTCCTATTCGACCTTTCTACAAAGATCTCTCTCTGAATCCTTCCAAGTCTCCTATGAAATCTGATACAATATCTCTTTACAAAAAAGGGGCTCTGCGAGCTTTTCCTCTCTCACCTAACCTCATCTATTACCTTGAAGTTTCATAAATGGCCATCTAGTCTAAATTGAACCTAGAGCCATCAACCTGTCAGCCATTAAATATGACCTTATCTTCTGCTTGTACAAAGACATGGATCGATCTTCACTCGACCTTACATCATGAATCCATATAGGATTATATTTCAAATTTAAAAATGGGAGGGTTGGTGCCTCTCCCTCTCTGAAATGCGCACTGATGTGCTGGAATGCTAGCGCAGTGATGAGGTGGAACAATGCTCCTACATCAAAAGTGATTCAAATGGGCTCATCTTCAATGATGCTTGATACCCATTGTTGTACGAAAACTCTACCAAGTGTAGATAATCTTCCCATTTAGATGGTTTGTCCATCACATACATCCTTCGCATGTCTTTTATCACTTGGTTTACTCTTTCTGTTTGTCCATCTGACTCAGGGTGATAGGTTGTGTTGAATTTTAGGTTCGTTCTAAACCCCTCAAATAGTCCTCTCCAGAACTTTGAGGTGAACTTTGTGTGTTAGGATATTTAGACACTTAGGAGTTAGTTAATATCTACTTGGTCTAATATGTTGTTAAGTAAAAGTGTGTTTCTTTAGTATGCATTTGTAGTTAGGAAATCCGGCGATCACGATATGTTCCCAACATAGAGTGATCTGACGGTTCATACTCTCCTCGATCTTAACAGCCATTGATCCATGGCTTAACACTCGATTGGTCCATGATCTCTATTTAAAGAGCATGGAGGTTCATTTACCAATGATCAATTGTGAGAAACTCTCTTGTAAAATCTCTCTGTAATCTTTTTCTTTGCATTAATAAACTACTCCAAGTGGTTGCGTTGGCTGCGGCCGTGGATGTTTCCCCGTAGAGGTTTTACCACGTGAAAACATCGATGTGTTGATATTTGATCTGGTTATGTGAGTGGTTACTAAAGGTGTTCATCCTCTTTTGGAATACTTGTGTTGTCGAACATGGTATCAGAGCCTGTTTGGAGACCCGCTCTTGTTATAGATCGAGAGCGTGAAGCCGAGTTGCCTCATCTCCATTTTCTGGCATTTTCGTACATTTATGGGTTGAGAGGACTGTTACATTGCGTCTGGAGCACTTGTTTCATTCAGGAACACTTTTTGTTTCACTCGAAAAGGTTTCTTTTTTCCCAAGATATGACCATTACAATCAGATCTAGAGGTATAAAGCCTGAATACGCATTTTTTAAATTTCTGCAAAGTTTTATTGTGATTTTATTTCGGTTTGTATTTTTTATTTCCGGGTTGCTACTATTTTATATCTACGTATGATATTTTCCACGCACCCTGTGCGATATCAACAAATCAAAATCAGATAGGAAAAGGTGCATCTTCCAGGTAAGCTAACCGAGATCTAACCCTTGTTGTCATCGAGAAGCAAATTTTTTTTCTTGTGTGAAAAGGGTTTTTTTTTTAGCATGCTCTCCAAGGCCGTCTTCAACAACAACAACCCCCAATCCTCCTTCTGAACATTACAATATGTTTTGCTAGACCATTTGATTAAAACTTGCCTTATTAAGTAAGAGGTCTTGAGTTCAAGTCTCTCTTTTGTTACTTTTTTTGAAAAAGTTCATGCTAAAAATTGTAAAGTGCATT
>SNQJ01S0240102.1:0-13563 GCA_010110895.2 Picea sitchensis
TCCATTGCATATGCCTTCTTGATCAACCTTGATTTATGGTAAACCCGTGACAAATTTTCAAATGTATGGTAGCACCTTGTAGTTGATGTGAGCTAATCTTTCTAGAGTTCACATGGATTCTTCAATAGTGTGGGTCATGGCAGCTTCTGAGTTACCCACCTTCTTCTTTTCCAATGATGATTTCTTCATTTATGGTCTTTCCTTTAGCACGTTGCCTTCTCCAACCTTCTCTATAGCTTCCTCATGTGACCTGGAGAAAGGTCAACAAAACAACAAGCAATAATAATATCTTTCTGATAATATAAAGAAATAGCATGAACAATCATCACAGTAGCTCCTTTAGAGCTATCACTTATAATTTATCTGAAGCAAAGATTAAAGGTAATGAATACAATATGAAATGAGGTCAACACTCTCATAGTGTTGTGACCAAGCATTCTTCCATGGAAAATTGGAACTAACACACAAGGTTTCTCCTAGAGGAGGTGTTAGTCATATCAGGCAAAGTATTTACCTCTATATTCTCACATGCTATCAAGTATAATACTTTACAACGACTGCTATATCAACTATAGTCATCAACTTGTCATGTGTACCTTTTAATATTGATTAATCAAACATGGAGCCTTATCCTCAAGAATGAGTGCTTGCTCTTCTTCCAGGTTTCCTTCACTCAAGTGACGAGTGCTTTCTTCAACCTGTCTGTTGTACTAAGACAATACGCTATCTTGACAGAAGGTTAGGTTAGAGGATAATCCATGCAACACTGATCAAGATAATTTTATAACAAATAGATTCATATTAGAATAATCACACCTGGGTTGCATCATTCCTCTTAATGTGTTGGATATTAAGATCCTTCTGGATCTATGAAAGATCCCATATGTAAAATACTCTTTGGGACACAACCATTAAACATATGTGATTTCATACCTCATTGGCATTTCGGTGGTATTGTCAGTAGCGATTGAGGTAATAATTACAAACTCTTAAGAAACTTCAAGGGTGGTTACAGCGTTACTTAATTGCAGTATGGCTAGTGTAAACCTGGCCGGATTACGAGGCTGCCCAACAGGGTTTTATTAGGAAAACCTAATTTTTCAAACATCAAATTTTGAAAATATGATCCATGGGATATATCTTGTTGAGAGTGAGTTAGTGAATGCGGTCGAAATTTTGAAAATTCAACTTTTACCCCTCAAACTTGATGTGTTCTAGACTAGTACTTGATTTTTGGGACTACGGTACTCAGTATACGGTACTCTGGTTTTCTGGTATTTTGTGGAACTAGGGTTTCACTTTTAGGAGATCTAATAGCGAAAGATTAGCTCAAGGTGCCAAAATGATCCTTGGGGGAGGCCTTAACTTTCTAGGTGGTTTTGGATCTAAAAGGCTTCACTTTGAAAAACCCTAATTTGCAAGTCTTGCCAGCGGTGACATTTTTCTCTTGCAGTAATAGCTGCTAGGTTGGCTCGATACCATGTTAATGTTTATTCCATTAATATAGTTCTTTTTCATTTCAATATATAAGAGCAACATAAGAACAAGATCAGCAGAAATACATATTCACAGAGACCACAACATTTATCTTGGGAAACCCTCACAGGGAAGAAAACCGACAAAAACTTCCTTATCATAAATTGCCTATTACAATGTCAAGAGATAACTCTAACCAATATAGAAATTCCTCTGGAAATATCGCCCACTCTTCTCCCCTCTCTCCTTCTTTGGTAGAGAATCGAGACATCTCTCTCAAACAAGTTAGATTTGTGTTCAAATGAAGTAGCCTCCTTTATACAAGTTATGTCATGTGTGAAGTGTCTTTTCCTTTGGCGAGGGGTCGACTTCTTAATGCGGGTGGAGTGACCCACCTTTATTATATTTAAAGTTCTTCTTATTAGCTGTTGGGGCCGACTTCACTTTACATTATAATTGTATGATGACCAATCGTAAAGGGATTTGGTCCTAGCCTGATATCAACATGAATAATTCACAATGGGGATTAATCCTATAATCAATATATCAATAGTAATAAAGAATGCTCTTTGTAGTTACATTATTTCAACAATGATGTCTCATCTCACTCATGAATTGTGTCATACTAGACATCATGGTTCCCTCATGGAACACATATATAAGACTTGTCTCGAGGTTCCTTATGGAACAATGTATCCCAAGACATATCAATGTTTCCTAGTGAAACCAATGTCTTGGCTCCTTCATATCACCATCTGAGGCACATCATGATGAATTCCACATTCTCTCTACTAGTCCATACAGGGACCGCCGTGGAGAGTAATGTCTCATGATGCTACCTCAAACATCTCTAGGAACAAGCGAGGAGTTCCCCTCATGGAACCAATGTCCCCTAAGACATATTGAGGTTTCCTCATGAAATCGATATCTTGGTTCCTTCATCTAACAAATTGAGGCACATTGGGATGGAAATTATACATTCCCTCTACTATTTCCACATGGGTTTCATGAGAATATATCATGATGTTACCTCAAACATCTCTAGGACATGAGGGTTCCCTCATGGAACCTTGATACCCTGATAAATCTCGAGGTTTCCTTGTGAAACCAATGTCTTGGATCATTCATCTAACCATCTGAGGCACACCAGGATGAAGTCCACATTCCTGTTATTGGTCCACAGGGACCCTGGGGAGAATGTCTCATGATGTTGCCTCAAACTGTATCTAGGACACATCAAAGGTTCCCTCATGGAGTTAGTAATACAAGACATATGAGGTTTCCTCATGAAACCAATGTCTTGGCTCCCTTCATCTATATTCATCTAAAGGCATCGGGATGAAAAATAAATTCCCTCTTACTAGTCCACATAGGACCCTTCAGGGATAATGTCTCATGATGTTGCCTAAAACATCAACTCTCCCTCTCAATGAGGGAGACATTCTCTACTTACACCAAGCTTGTCACCGAGGTACACAAACTTCACTCTGGATAATGGCTTAGTCAAAATGTATGCAGTTTTATCATTAGTAGAAATGTATTGAAGTCTAATAGTTCCTCTCTGCACCATATCTTGTATATAGTGATATTTAATCTCCACATGATTTTACTTGTCATGAGAAAATGAATTCACTGATAGTCTTACAACTTTGATTGTCACAATGAATCAGCGTAGGCTCAAGCATATGACCAAATAAATATGCAAGGACATTTCAAGCCATCTTGCTTTGTGGACTACCACCTTCTATTTTCTGCACATGTTGTCTTGAGTGATACATAGTATACTTCCCTTCACAAGACAAGGAGATCATAGTGAACCCAAAAATGAAACATACACTAAAAGTACTCTTTCTGTCTCTTACACTCCTTACTTGTCCAGAATCTGTATATCCCTAGAGCTATACATCAATATTTGAGACATATCTTAAACCATAGTTTAGCGTGCCATGCAAATATCTCAAAATGTTATTTGCGGCTATCCAATGCTCATGTCTGAGTTCATGTAGGCTGGATGGCAATGTTCACAACAAAGAAAATGGTTTGCCTAGTATTAACCGACACATCAATGGGTCAATTAAACTGCTTAGTATGTGAGGTACACTATGTCCAATTAGAGTCTCTCAACTTCTTGGTCTATCACCATGGGAGTTGCCATGGATTTACAATTCATCATCCCAAACTTCTGAAGGATATTCACAACATACTTTCCTTGACCTAGGAAGATTTCACTAGGCTTCTACCATACTTCTAGTCCCAAATAATAGTGCATGAAGTTAATATCCTTTCATGTAAAATTTAGATGCTAGCTCCCTCTTACATTGAATAGTGAGGGCTCACGCACCAGATCTTTCCCATATCCACCCATTAGATCCCATTCCAATCAGAGCCAGGATCCAGGACCTAGAGCACGAACCATAAGATTTTACCATGATAGAGACAGGTGACATACTGGTGCCATTGTGAAATATTATTTCTATTTGGCTTTTACGCCATCCCTGACATTTTTTGTGAACAATATCCACCATCTCTACCAAAAGAAGAACGATAGTCACTCTCAACTTCTCCATAGACAACTCCATTTCCAGTACCAGTGTGGTAAGCCTCACTATCTCTATATCCATATCCATTACCATTTCCCCAGCCTTGATATGATCCATATCCATTACCATTTCCCTTGTCTCCATATGATCCATATCCATTACCATTTCCTAATTGGCAACATGTGTGGAGTATTTGCAAATATCTCAAAATCCAAACGAGATGGAGAGCTTGAAGGGTAAACCACATATCTACATTTGTATCCCTATAAATAAATCCGTTATAGCCTACATCCATGGTCTTCTTGAATATGCACATTGTTGGTATATTTAGACACTTAGGAGTTAGTTAAGATCTACTTGGTCTAATGTGTGCGTTAGGTAAAATCATGTTTCTTAGTGTGTTTCTTTAGGTATGCATTAGTATGCATTTGTAGTTAGAAATATGATGGTCATGACATGTTCCTGACATGGGTGATCAAAGGTTCTCTCCTCGATATTAACAACCAGTCCATTTACTTAGCACCGATTGGTCCATGATCTCTATTTAAAGAGAGAATAGAGGGTCATTTTATTAGATGTCGATTGTAGAAACTCTCTTGTAAAATCTCTGTAATATTTTCTTTGCATTAATGCTACTCCAAGTGGCCATGTTAGGCTGGAGATTAAGTGGATGTTTCCTTGTAGGGGTTTACCATGTGAAAACATCAGTGTGTTGATCTCTAATCTGGTTATGTGAGTGGTTCACTGAAGGTGTTGATCCTCTGTTGGAATGCCATGTTGTTGAACACCAACATTATTAGCCTTGCTTCAATGTGAATATGCTAATGTTATTAGCCTTGATAAAACTTGAATATGTCATCATTATTAGCCTTACTTGAGCTTGAATATGCCAACATTATTAAACTTTCTGCAATGAAAATATGTTGACATTATTAGTCTTGCTTCAACTTGAATATGCTAACGTTATTATCCTTGCCACAACTTGAATATGCCAATGTTATTAGCCTTGACAGATTAGATGGTTTTTTAAATCTTATAGATATGATATGAACAAAAAACCTATAATTAAGGAATGTATTCTTTGTATTCATTAAAAAACATGAGCGAATGTGCTAGAAAAATCCAAACTAATATTAGAAACAATTTAATTAAAAGAAGAAAAAATGAGAACATGATATCCATTAATAGGTTTAAAATCAATAATGCTAGTATATTATATTTTGTCTTGTAAGCTATCATATTGAATTAAAACAAATAGACAAAAATATAGAGGTGTGATTACAATTGATTTATTGTTTTCCTCTCTTTCCAGAGTCTATAGTTAAATTATTACCGAGCATTGAGATACATGAGCTCTGGAATTGTCAAAAGTAGCTAGTCTTAGATATAAACAACCCTATAATTCTTATGATTTATCCTAGTAGTATCATCCATAGTAGAAAATGCCAATTTCCATGAAGGATGGCTACAAAAATTGAATATAGAGAAACCAAAAAAAGAGTACATCGGGGGATGTTTTCAAGAGGAGGGACAATAGTAGATTCTGGAACCTAGAGGTTGTCATTATATAAACCTTCAAAGTGAATGCATGTTCTTGTTGCCATTATAGTTATCTTTTTGTCCATAACCTTTTTATGTATTTCAAGAAATTACATTTGCATCAGGTGATCCAGAATTGGATCGGAGACGGTCTGGGGCTCGAGAAGGGCTAAAATAAAATTTCTTAGAATCTCTTCAAAATGGGCTGATGCTGAGCCTTGTGTCTGAACCAACACAACAGATGCTCAAAAAACGTTGTATGCTCCAGGATATGTGATCAGGGGGTGACATGTGTGTCACCACTAAAGGGCCGACCACGTGGCACATCAAATCTCTTGATGATAATGGAAAAATATGTATCAATGGCGGTGGCACATCCATACTAATAATGACATGGAAGGTCTCACATGTGGCAGTTAGAGTGCCAGGTGACTGGGCTGACAACTCGACAGACAGGTGGGCCGAATGGTTCTTTGGACACATGGCATTAGTTTTAAGTGAATGGGAGGTTGCCATGTGGAAACCATTTATTGGATCGTTTGGTTGGAAAATTGTTTGGGCTCTATGAGGTTTGAATATGTGACCTTGAGCATGGAAAAATTTCTTGGAAAGGCTAGGCTAGCCAGCCTGCCATCAGTTTGGTTCTTAACCTATAGTGGCAACATTAATATTTAAGTTGAAAGGTTTTATGATGTGGTAGAAGTTAAGCGTTGGGGCTAAGCCCCAACCCACAACACATGCAACCACCCATATGTCCACACTGATATTTGTTTGGCATGAATGTAAGGTATATTTTCCCCCAATGGATATATGGGAGTTAGCCCGATCGTATGGGATCACATAAGACCTGGATGACAGTTGACGCATAGTTTCGGGGTTAGCCCAGGTCGGTTGGGCTATCCCGTCGACCAAGGGGCATAACCTAGGGATGTGGATTGGGATCCTAACCATTGTATAAGTGTAGGTGGGTGGTGGCCATATGGCCAAACCACATGACGAAAGGTTGATGTGGGGGCTAGAGACCGAGGGCCAACCTTAACCCATGGATAATTGGAAGCGTGCATATGACCAGGAGCACCTATGAAGGGGGTTGTGCCCTGTTATGTGCTATTAAGTGGGATTTTAACCTTATCTTATGATTTTTTTTTAAATGGATTTGCATCCTGATTAAGGGGATTTAGTCCATTTTTTAGGGATCTGGGCCGCACTTTTGAGACCAAATCTTATGGGGAAGTTTGGATATGGTTACCAACTTTAGGCTGAATAAACCATGGCTTCTTGGAGCCATGGGATAACAGTCAAAGTAGAGAAATGTTGAAGAGTTGTTGAGCCAAAACCATTTTTATGCGGGGAAGCTATTGAGGGGAGGACACCTTTACGGGCCATTTAGGAGCTTTGTTCATCCAATTTGGGTGATGTCAATTTTGATGGGTTCTTGAGATCGGGTAGAACAGCGACCAACTTATTGTTGTAATCCATTGGCACTTTTATGATTTACATTTAAATATTTGAACAAAAAATAAGAAAGCATCACCCACTAAGACAAGGAGCCTAGGAGGCGTGGGGAAGTTATTAGAACTGATGTTATCACATTGTGGTGTTTATGGTTTGTTGTCTTCATGATTGTGTTCAAATCTGTATAATGCTTAATGGTTGTATGTTTCCCTCATTATTTTATTTCTCTTTCATTAAGTTCCTAAATGGTAAAATAACACATGCAAGATAACTCAACCATTTAATGCGTTTAAAAGATCTTTTACCGGATCAAATTGGTATCGAGCTAATTGATGGTTAGATTTGAGTTTGCAGTTTTACCAGGGAAAGGCACATCTAAAGTGAGAAAATGGGGTGAAAGGGGACTTTCTCAAGATGAGAAGAATATGTGGAAAAAATCTCTTTTCCATATGGATATAGATGGTGAAAGTGTTGTATGAATAATAATTGGAACGAAAGAGATTGGTTCAAAGGAAATATTCAAATAACACAAAGGAGAAGAAGGATTGAATGAATTTCCTTCTACATGTTTGAAAGCATCTATGATGTATGCAGTGAAGGTCATTCATTGATGTCACATAGTTCCCATCAAGATGGTTATTTTGGTGCATTTCAAAAACATACAAGAGGGGTGTAGGTTTGAAATTTCTAACCAATATGGGTTATGAAGGAAAGGGCCTTGGAATTGGGGGCTAAATAAGACCTCATTATTTAGGATTAGGATATGGCAAAGGGGACCTTGGAGATTCTTACAAGATAGGTTCCAAAACTTTGAAAGAAAGTAATGCTTCAAATGGACAACTTAAGTCATTGCGGAAACACTTCACGAAATGTGATGGTATCACTCCATGATTGTGATAGTGAATGCAAGTCATCTCAAAATAAAAGTGAAGATCAACAAGACAAAGTTATAATGGTTATGATTTTTCCAATTCTCTTTTGATTATAAAAACATGATCATGTAATCCAAAACTTGTGGAATATTTATCCTTGTACTTTTGTCATTCACCCAAGCATTGTGTTATCAAGTGTTGGAAGAGATAATCTTTGTACATGAAGTTTATGTTGACCAAGAAGGAAACAAGACATAAAGACTCTACTCCATCAAAGGGAAGAAGAGAAGGAAAATAAATTCTAGATGCCAAAAACCACTTTGCACTTATTACCTTGGTGGACATCAAATGACTAATTGTTGGAAGCTTAATCCCGAGCTTCATCCAAAGAAGGACAAAAGGATTACACATGTACTCACAAAGAAAGATAAATTACCAAAGAAGCAAGAGGAAAACCATGAAGCAAAGATACCAACCACTTGGTTTTGCCAGAATTGGATGTCACAACTTCATTGTAATTTGCTTCCATTAATGTAATCACAAATGTTGAAATGATGACATGTTATAACATAATTTTGAACAACATAGTGTTTTGTTTTTCCTTATGAGTATGTAACCAGTAAGGTCCATTTTGTAACCTTTTGGAGGACCAACAGGTATTTAGTGGGGAGGTGTGAACCAGTGGATCTAGGGAGCCATATGGGGCTCGAAAATGCCTAAAAATCAAAGTGCACATAATCTCTTCAAAATGGACGTAATGCGTAGGCCTTTTTGATACAAACCCAACTCAACATGAAAAATCTCAAACGAACATCGTATGATACAGATATCCGCGATCTACTCATTTTTCCAAATAAACAAAATGTCAATAGTTAATAGGCAAAAAGTAAGCGTTGATGTCAGCATGACATCAACAACTCGTATGTTGACATGGTAGCATCTGGAGGTGATACATGGAATATGACCATCTGATGGCGATGGACCCAGTTGTTATTTGGGCCAGTCACAGTCAGACCAATTTGGGGGCTGGCGTGTACCACCACTACAAGTGTGACATGTGTCACATTCATACTGATTACATGGCACATCCATACTGATGACATGGAACATATGTACTAATGATGGCGTTACCCGGAGGTGGAACCATTGGCGGTACAGTGGTAGGTGAATGGGATGACAACTCGACAGACATGTGGACCAATGGTGGTTGGACATGTGGCATTCGTTCGAAGATGGAACAATTAGGGAGTGAAACGTGTCACCACTACAAGGGTGACATGTGTCACATTCATATTGATGATGTGGCACATCCATACTGATGACATGGGACATCTGTACTGATGATGTTGCAAGTCAGACACATGGAAGGTACAGTGGTAGGTGAATGGGAAGACAACTCGACATATAGGTAGACCAATGGTGGTTGGACATGTGGCATCAGTTCGAGCGAATGGGAAGGTGGCACATGGCCTAGACATGGGCTACCACGTGGCACCCATTTATTGACTCGTTGGGTTGGAAAAATGTTTGGGCTCTATGAGGTTTGAACCAGCAACCTCAAGCATGGATGAAGGGCTTGGCAAGGCCAGGATAGCCAACCCACCATCAATTTAGTTCTTAACCTATAGTGGCAGCATTAATATTTAAGTTGAAAGGTTTTGTGACTTGGATGAGGTTAGCGTTGGGGCTAGGTTAGTGTGGAAATATGGGTGCATGCGACCACCCATATTTCCACACTAATATTTGTTTGGAGGGAATGTAAGGTATATCCCCCCCGACGGATATATGAGAGTTAGCCCGATTGTATGGGATCACATATGACTTGGATGACAGTTGGTGCAGAGTTTTGGGGTTAGCCCCAGTTGGTCGGGATAGCCTGCTGACCAAGGGGAATAACCCAAGGCTAAACCGTCAGGATTCTAACCATTGTATAAGCACGTGGGGCTTGGGTGGTGGCCATATGGCCAAGACACATGACCAAGGACCGATGTATGGGAGCTAGAGACCAAGGGCCAGTGGACCAGCCTTTTCCCATGGACACTTGGAAGTGTGCATGTGACTAGGAGCACCTAAGAAAGGGGGAATACACCATGTTGTGTGCTATTAAGTGGGTTTTTAACATGATCTTATATTTTTTTTAAATGGATTTTCAGTCTGATTGAGGGGATTTAGTCCATTGTTTAGGGATCTTGGGCCCTTTTTGAGGCAAGATCTTGGGGGGAAGTTGGGAGATGGTTATGAAATTCAAGCCTATATAAACTAGGTCTTCTTGGAGACATGGGAGAACATTCAAAGAAAATAAATGATGAATAAATGTAGAGGCAAATCCATTTTTATGTAGGGAAGCTATTGAGGAGCGCACCTTTGTGGGCCATTTTCGGGAGCTTCGTTCATTCAATTCGGGTGTCGTCAGTTTTGATGTGTTCTTGAGATCTAGTAGAACATGAAAAACCCATTGTTGTAATCCATTAGCACTTTCATGATGTACATTTAAAGATTCAAACAAAAATAAGAAAGCCTCACCCACTAAGACAAAGGCCCGGAGACGTAGGCGAGATTGTTGAACTCCATTATCACATTGGTGTTTATGGTTTGTTGTCTTCATGCTTACGCTCAAATCTGTATAATGCTTAATGGTTGTTATGTTTCCTCATTATTTATTTCTCTTTAATTAAGTTCCTAAATGGTAAAATAACACATACAATATAACTCAACCATTGTCATTTAAAAGATCTTTTTGGATCATCAGGAGTTCATTGATAACAACCTTCTTTTCTATGAGGGCTAGTCCCAGTGAAACATTTACATACCAGTAGAGGTATATGGTACTATGATACTTTGAGTTTCTCATTTGATATGACCCGATATTTGGTATCTAAGTCTGCATCTATGCATCTATTTCCCCATATATATTTAATTGTTTGATGTGCCTCTCTTCTGCCTCTAAGGCTTACAAAGCATCTCATTTTGGAGAAGGAGTGTGATCTTGAAAGGTTTCCCCAGCTCAGATAAACTCTTGGTGAGTACAGGGGAGAGGCGTATTCACCGAAGACCATTGATCTCTATAACTGGCCCTACCCCTATCCATTTTGACTTTGATGGAAAGGCAGTGGAGGAAACTTAGAGTGGTATCATCACAAATGAAGCTAAACTAAGAGTCTGAGAGAGATTTTGTATTATCTTGGCTGGATAAGGAATAGGAGTAGGCCATCGAATTGCAAAAAATAAAACATATGTCATGGGGAAAAATTCCAGGAGGGGAAGAGAAACTTGGCATCATACCTTCTTAATGAACTAGAATGAATGTTATTGATGACATAGGAGCTATGGTCATTCTTTCCCCTTAAGGAGAGCCTCCATTGATTGTTTCTTTCTAGTACAAATAGAACCGAAGCTTCCAAATGTAAATGTGTTGAACCTGCACATAATAGATGTAGCTAGGAATTGACATACACAGTTGCAAAGAAAATATGAGAAAAGAGAAGAATGAGAGAAAGAATGGAAGAATTCTCATTAACCAAATGAATGAATGATAATTTACACATGATATACTATGTATAACTCAACTAATGCACACTAGAGGAGAATCCAATGTGCCATAGTGGTGGTCTAGAGTGATCTAGACACATAAAAAATTATGGGAGTAAACTGCCACCTATTCTAGTCTCTCGGGCAGTTAAGGGAGTGAACTACCACCTAGTCTGAGTTAACTAGTCTACCAGTCTTCAGTTAACTGAATGAAAGAGAGTGAAGTGAGTAGGAGATTGGGGAATCATGAGTAATGCACTAGTCTGGTAATGATCCCAAGGACAATKCAYGTTAGCTRGTGATGATCCCAATGTTGCATGGTGATAATCCAATGTGGCATCTAGACTCCACTCAACTGCTCAAACTGAAGTGTGAATTGAAGATAATATTCTCCTAGAGGAATATTCTACTTAAAATATAGGAGATTAAATATAGATCTCCTTAGAGATATCACCATGAAGAAATGAATTCTTCACGTCCATATGATGGACTTCCCATCCCTTGGATTCCACAATGGAAAGTGCCAAACGTATGGAATCCATGTTCGCTACTTGAGTGAAGGTCTCATCATAGTCAATCCCATGCACCTATTGAAAGCCTTTGGAAACTAGCCTGGATTTTTGTCATCTAACCTGCCCATCCACTGCGCTCTTGGTCCTGTAGACCCATTTGCACTTAACAAGTTTCCTTCCTGAGGGAAGGGGAACCAGATCCCAAGTCTGGTTCTCAAGGATGGATCTGTACTCCTCCTGCATGAAAGATTCCCAAAATGTATTTCCAATAGCCTTGCCATAAGACCATGGATCTAAAGACTAAACCAAGAAAATATTCCTAGGTGGCATAGGTTCAGTGGCAGTGAGTGCAAGAGGAGGCTCCTCAAAATCAGATTGATTCCTCCTAGTATCAGTTGGATTCCCAACAAGATCCCCTACATCCTAAAGAGTATTCTTGGCCCACTTGGGCCTCTTCTCTGGCTCTGCATCTGCATCTACACTGACTCTTCATCTAACTATACTGAATCTGTATCTGGATCGTTTGAATCCTATGAATTAGAACTCTCATTTGAAGAAGATTTGACATGTGCATTCTCATAATCTCTGACAGGTGGAAGAACAAAAATGTCTGCATGCGGCTGTTGAGGTACATGCGAGAGAGATTCCTCGAATTGGACACTATGCTCAATGATGAGCTAGTCTGAGGAAAGATTAATGATTTGGTATCCTTTCACGCCGTCAAGGTATCCAACAAAGATACACTCTGTGATCTATGGATCAAGTTCCTTCCTCTTCTCATAGGGAATCATGGACCATGCACGTGAACCAAAAATACGAAAGTGGGCCACTTCCAGTTTGAGACCGCTCCAAGCCTCGTAAGGTGTCCTATCCTTAACATATCTATGGGGAGATAGTATTTGGATGTAGTTTTCACAATTAAGTACTTCAACCCATAATATCTATCGAAGTGACTTTACATGTATCATGCAATATGCCATCTCTTTTAGAGATCTATTTTTCCGCTCAGAAACTTCGTTTTGTTGTAGAGTATAGGGAACCATGTGATGAAAATGAATCCCTGCCTCATGACAAAGATTTTGTATATCATGGTTGACATACTCTCCCCCGTTATCTGTTTAGAGGACTTTGATTTTCTTTCCTAACTGTGTCTCAACAAGGGCTTTGAAATCTTTGAGGTGTTGAAAGACCCTTGATTGTTCCCTAAGAAAGTAAATCCATGTGAAGTGTGATAAATCATCAATAAAAATGAGAAAATACCTTAATTTATTGATTGATGGATGTGGAAAAGGGCCCATGAGGTCACTATGGATCAGATTTAAAGGAAATTAAGCCTTATGAGTCTTTTCTTTGTCAAATTTCTCTTGAGGGTGTTTTCCAAGAACATATCCCTCACAAATTCCTTTGGAGAAGTGGATGTTGGGTAGACCATCAACCATTCCCTACTTTATTATATGTTTCATATATCTAAAATTTAAATGTCCGAACCTTTCATTCCATATCCTACTTCTTTCATCAACACAGGTAAGCAGTAATGCAAAATCTGGTTCAATAAATTCAGAAAATGTGTAGAGACTAGATTGATGATTTACCTCACCGGTAGTAATCCTGGAATTGGTTTGCATGTCATAGATATTCATT
>SNQJ01S0240104.1:0-13563 GCA_010110895.2 Picea sitchensis
TTGTACTTGAACATTTAAGTGGGGTAAAAGGAGGTTGCCCCCTCGAAGAGGCTTATTATCTGAAATTATCTCTTTTTCAAGGCGTTGAGTACTTTTCCTGAGGTTTTTCTATGCTATATTGATGTTTGGTTCTTAACAAATTTCCCCTATTATATCTAACCCCCATTTCTCAAAAGGCCTAGAGACAGTCACGAGTTGAAGTGGGACTGCCTCTCTTTTCTATTTTCTAATGCTTACTTGAAAAGTCTTGCAGTTCCTAGTGTAAGCATGAGCGTCTTTGAACAAGGTTGGCCAATAATAGCCAACTCTCAGGATTTTATGAGCAGTGGTGTTTCTGGCGAAATGTCCTCTGGCGGAGCCATCATGGAGTTCCTTCAGCACTTTGTTTGTGTCCTTGCGTTCAAGACATATTAATAGTACCCCATCGTAATTAATCTGGAAGAGTACCGAATTTATGAGGCAATATTGGGCAGATTTCAACTTGAGGGCTCTTTTTTCCCTAGGGTTCAGATTTTTGGGACAAGTCCCATGATACAAAATATAAGTTAAATACTTATACCAATAGCCTGGTCCCAGGGAGGTGTATGATACTTTGCCACACCATAGTGCCATCTCGTTTTCACATCCAGAATATTCATTTACTTGATCCCGTGCTTTGGCTGCGAGATTGCATAACCCTTGTCCTTTTACTAGTTTGGCAGGTTTTAAATCTAGATCAAATTCCTGGACTACTACCATCATGTTCCCTCTTATTTCCCCCATTTCTTGTTGGGTAAACAGGAATTAGACCGCAGGGTGTGGCACAATCACCTTAGTGTGATTCTTGAGGATGTAAGACCTGAAATGCTTTATGACCTTATAGACCGCGTAGGCATGTTTGTCTATGGCAGGATAATTGAGCTCAACTCCTTGAAGATTGGTACTCATAAATGAAACTGGGGCTTCATTGTTGTCATCATCCTTCTGAGTCAAAACCATAGCTAGCGATTGGTCGGAGGCGAAAGTATAAAGGTTAAATTCTCTATTGAAATCGAGACTTCGCAACACTGGTGCCCGGGATATGGCAGCTTTGATATTGTTGAAAGAATATTTTCGTTCATCATCCCACTTAAATTTGGCATCCTTGTGAATCATCTTTTCTAAGGTTTTGATTATTTCGGTGAAGTCGGGAGTGAATTTCCTCACAAAATTGATTTTCCCGAAAAAGGACTACATAACTTTCTTTTTATGGGGTAGAGGAAGTTGAGATATGGCCTTAATCCTTTTAGGGTCTATGCGAATCCCGACTTGAGATATAATGTAACCTAACAACTTACTTCCTTGACACCAAAGATAGTTTTCTTAGGGTTAAGAGATATACTGCATTTCCGACACCTTTCGAAAATCCGAGTTAAGTATTGGATGTGTTATTCTCTATTCTTCGAATACACTTTTACGTCATCTAAATATAATACAACATACTTATTGATAAGTCCCTGAAAGGCCACGTCCATGGCCCTTTGGAAGGTTTCTCCTGCATTTATTAGCCCGAAAGACATGCGTTTATAAGTGAAGGTTCCCCATTTGGTTCGAAAAGTGGTTTTCAAACGGTCTTCCTCTGAAACAAACCCTTGGTTGTAGCATGAGAAACCATGTAGTAGAGATAAAATATTTGATCCCGACACGGTCTACAAGAGTTTTTCCATTGGCGGGATTGGATAATTGTCCTTTTCTAAATCTCTGTTGAGGTTCCGAAAATCTACGCATAGTCAGATTTCTCCCAACTTTTTTCTTACTGGAATAAGATTTGCCACCCAGGCAAAATTCCTAACCTAGAAAATTATCTTCACATTTAGAAGCTTCCTTAATTCCTGATACATGAGAGGTTCTAGGGACGGGTGATACTTTCAGAGATTTTTCTGAAAAGGTTTCACTTCAGGTTTCAATGGGATGGTGTGTTGAATAATGCAGGTATCATATGTTTTCAAATCCTTATAGGACGATGCGAAAACATCCTGGTATTGTCTAAATAATCTGAGGTAGGCTCTCCTCTCTTCCTTAGATAAAGTTTTTCCAAGATTCACATGCTTTGGGTTTTCTGGGGTTCCAAGATTTAGAGTTTCATGGAGGGGACAAGAGCTACCAATATTTGTGATTTTAGGTCCTTTGAATCATTCCTTTAGATCAAATAGGTCCTCTAAATTATCTATCCCCTTCAGGATTGTGTGAGCCTTTGATTTATCCATATGTTGTTTTGTCTGGGGATCGATTTTTGTTGATTTCTCTTGGAACTCTTCATCGTCAATAGCAAGATCTTTGAAGTTGTCTTGGTTGGTTAAGAAGCTTATGATCTGTTCATCTCCCTCAAATACTTTCCAACTAGAAATTTTATTAGGTACTGATGGTTTGTAGAGAAACTCCACAGTGAATCGGGAGGCTTCATAATCTTCTAAAGGAGACATTCTAGAAGAAGCTATGGCCAAGAAGTCAGCAAAAATATTCTTTTCTCTAGGAATTGCAGTGATATTGAAAGCCTCAAAGCNAGATTCACATGCTTTGGGTTTTCTGGGGTTCCAAGATTTAGAGTTTCATGGAGGGGACAAGAGCTACCAATATTTGTGATTTTAGGTCCTTTGAATCATTCCTTTAGATCAAATAGGTCCTCTAAATTATCTATCCCCTTCAGGATTGTGTGAGCCTTTGATTTATCCATATGTTGTTTTGTCTGGGGATCGATTTTTGTTGATTTCTCTTGGAACTCTTCATCGTCAATAGCAAGATCTTTGAAGTTGTCTTGGTTGGTTAAGAAGCTTATGATCTGTTCATCTCCCTCAAATACTTTCCAACTAGAAATTTTATTAGGTACTGATGGTTTGTAGAGAAACTCCACAGTGAATCGGGAGGCTTCATAATCTTCTAAAGGAGACATTCTAGAAGAAGCTATGGCCAAGAAGTCAGCAAAAATATTCTTTTCTCTAGGAATTGCAGTGATATTGAAAGCCTCAAAGCACTCTATTATCCTATGAACCTCCTACTGGTAGTTCTTAAGATGAGGTGAATCACAATGTGTAGTATTTCTCACTTGTCTAATAATGATTTCAGAGTCTCTAAAAACTATCGATTCCTTGACATCCAGATCTATGGATTTCTTTAACCCTTGTACTACAACTTCATACTCGATAGTGTTATTGGTACACTCGAATTCTAGCCTACATGACAAGAAATGATGTTTACCCTTCTGATCAATGAGACTACACCTTGCTCCTAACCCTTCTTGTTATTTAGATCCATCAAAATAGAGGGTCCAAGTTTTCAAACGACAATCACTCCTTTCTCTTCCATCACCAATGTTTTGTTCTCTGATCTTTTCTCTCACAAGTCCTAGTGCGGGGTTTTGGCATAAGAGAGGGAATTACATTAGAAGACGCCCCAGAATCCACCAAACAATTGTGAAGATTCTTGTTGAAGACTTCTAATGTCAATAGGAAAGGTGGGACAAAGGGATTTTCCCTCCTATCTCCTGAATAGGTGTTCATAGTTGGTTTTCTCACCAGATTGGTGGAAGACAGATTTCTTTCCAGGTCACTTGCTGCCGCCATTTTTTCTATGGAGCTCAGAGCCTCCAGTAGAAATTATTTCTGCTGGGGAATCTTACACATGTCCATAGCATATATATTCTCCCTTAACTTTTCAAGTATTCGACCACGTTATAATCTAGTTTGGGCGATTCCTAGGTATGAATGCTTATAGGTTTCTTTTCGTAGGTGAAAGGAGTTTTCGGGCGATTGGGAGTTACCTTACTCTTCGAAACCTGGGCAACATCAATATCTTTCGACCCAGGATGACCCTTACTATGCGTCTGTATTGCCGAAACTTATGCGGGTCATTCCTGAGACTCAAACAGGTCGTTGGAAGGCATGATCAATTCAGGATCCCATATCATCATGGTTGTGTCTCATGGTGGATCAATCTCTTCCTGATCAACAATATTGATAGCCGAACTACTGCATTGTTCGGTTAGGGAGACTTCATCTAGGAATCGATTGGCCATCAAATTCATGGCGTGTACCCATTGAGGGAAGTTTCTTTCAGAGTGGTTTTGCTGGTGATAAGTGCAGAAATAATTAGACGCGGCATTCCCTAGATCAATATTTAGGTTGGCTGGGGGAGGTTAAATTTCTTTGAACAACGTGTTTCTTTTAAAGAAAGGATTATAGGGCCTTTGGCCTAGGTTTCCTTCTCCTGCATTTATTTTCATGTCTATGATCTCGTTTGATAATTTCTTAACCATGCATTGTATTTCTTCTATGTCTCCATCACCTTTGTCGGGGGTTGGTTCAATTTTCTTCCCCGAAGGTCTAGCCAAAAGGAGTCCTCTCCTAGGAGGGGGATGGGTTTCTCTTTTCATCAAAGGGGCCTGGACTTCTTTACATCCTTTCATCTAGAATTCTATCATCTTGGCCTCTTCAAAATTTTCCACAAGGGTTTTCTTAGAAACCCTTTTTACGAACATAGAAATAGAAGCCGGAAGCGCGTTGGCATAAACCTCTATTTGCAACTCTTGAGTTGGTTTCACCACAGGCTGGAATTTGTTTAAGATGGTCATGAATCTTTGATTAAAATATTTGACCCTCTCTTTCAGGCTCATGGTGGCCATGAACAACTCAACCATCAAATCTCCCGTGGTAGTTTCCTTTGCAAATTTATCTAAAAATTCCTTTTGGAACTTGGTCAAGCTGGTTATGGATCCTATCGGCAGATTAAAATACCACGTGGAAGCCCAGTTCTAAAAAGTGTATGGAAAGAGTCTACAGACTATGTGTTCATGTTGAACATTCATAAGATTTATAACGAGTATGAACTTCTTGATATGATCTTCAAGTAAACCTGAGGTTTTGGGGTTGTATTTAGGGAGAAACTTCTTCGGGTGTCATGGAAGATTATGTACTCGTCCAGGGATGATGATGACATCTGCGTCCAACCAAAGATGGTTGTTTTCTTGTAGGATATCCCTTCCCCCCTCATGGTTGTTATTTCCTTCCATATCTTCTGAATCTGAGTCAAAATACTCTTCTTCCAAAAATTTGTTAGGTTCAGAGAGGTCACCGGCTGGCGTCTTGGGTATCAAATCAAGAGGTTCTTGGATTTTGATAATCGCAAAATATATTAGGTATTATACATAATGTACGAAAATTTCATCGGGGTGTTGACCACAGGTCTACTTTGTTGTTTTCTTCGAGGGAGTATGGGATCCAAGGACAACGCACTGATCTGTCGAGCGTAGGCTCTTGTGATTCTCCTAAACTGATTTACTTCCTCATGAGGAAGAGCATAAGGTATTTCAGGGTGAAACGGTTCTTCCTCTGGCTGGGGTGAGTTATCCATTTTGGGAATGCTTAGTGTGTGTGGGTTGTCTCGTGAGGGACTAGCCAGGTATGTGGGCCTTTGCAGATTTGTAGGTTGTTTGAAATGCTAAGTGAAATATGTTTTTAGCCATTCATTCTTAGGCCCTCCTTCTAGAGCCAATTCTATTGATGGGACTTAAGTCCCTAGACTCAACAGTAGGAACCAAACCCACCACCGAGGTCCAATTAGACTATGTAGTGTTTAAATATGGAATGGTTCTCCAGATCTTGCAATCCGACCAATTTATCGATGGGCTTTATGTTTTCTTGTGAAGGCTCTCACTTGAGTTAGGATTGTTCTTCTCTATACTTTCTCTTGAGGTGGGACTGGTCTGAGAGATGCAAGCCAGTATCAACCAACTTGACAAATAACATGATTAAGTTTTAACTACTGGGAAAAGGTGGAGCTTGAGATAACCCGCTACTCAAACATGTAGATAATGATTCTATACCATAGGCGTAGTACTAATACATTAACGAAATGAGCATACAATTACTGTCTGAGAAAATAACTATCAAAAAGAAAACACATATGTAACAAGATTATGGAAAGCAAAATAATTCATCTACCATAACATTCATCACATGATAACACAATGATTTATCTTCATCATTAAAGAAAGGAACATTAAGACATTGCACCAGATAACTGGACAACATAATTAATTTCTCTTACTCATTACTACATCATTCATGGAACAGGATCGGAAGTAATTCTTCTCCAAGTCCAATCATATACATCTGATGAAAATAGTTTGTCTTTGGTCCAGAAGGACTTCTCAATTCATACCAGTCTCAAAATAATTCTTAACAACCAAAAACGAAGAGTTCTTACAACAACCATCGACCCTTGTTCATTAGTAGATGTCTTTATTTATAATATAAAGTTTAACTATAATTAACGGCTAGATATAATTTGATCTAGACAAAAATCGCCACGTGGTGTTATCATCAAACAGTTTCTTTAACAATCCACCAGAAATATTTCTTGGAAAGGGTGACTTCTTTCATATTCAGACCAACTAATAAAGAGTTCTTCACAAGTATTGTCCCATGGAAATATATGGTGTTCCATTGGAGCCGCATATATCCCTTTGATGTCCACTGCATGGGCTCAATATTTTTCTAGACTAAAGTTCAATTGTTGAAGCATGGTTCGGGCTCTGATCGAATGTTCCACGAATTGTTTCACTTTCCCTGGCCTTGCATCGGTTATCTTCACGAACTCTTAGGTCCATATAGAGTCTTGTTCGACATACAACTTGAACACATCACTCAGGTTGGTAAATTCATCAGGGGTATCAAACATGGAGAGCCCAGAATCCTTCATTGTTCCAACGATTCAACTTCGATGTTTCTTTCGAGTTCTTCGGCGAGGCCGCAGGACAAGCTCTGTTTGGTAGTCAGGAGGATTTTTCCTACAATCAAGGTAGAGGAAGTTTAGCGATTAAGAAACCTATGATAAGACATAAACAAACCGAAAAGACTAACACGTACCTTTGTAGCCCACTAGTCTTAGTCATTTAATACTTACGTGAGTCCAATCGCTCCTTCGAATGACGTATGATGACCTAGCCGAAGCCACCGCTCCTCTTTGGTTTAAATGAATTATGTCAACATGTCATAGAGTGGAAAATTAAGTATGACAGACATGAGCGTCTAAATCATCATAGTGATCACTTGACCCTTGGGGCCAAAAGGAGACGTCGAAAATGAGCATGCACATGTATGATCCCAAAAGGTCAGATACTGTAAAAAGAAAGTCGTTAAATGCCTCCAAAATCCGTATCATCAAGCGTGTCAAACATAATTCATCAATAATGGAGGTTTGGAAGTTTAAAAATATCAGAAGGATCGTACTGCACGTTCCCTGCAAATTTGATCGACAATATTTACATGTTCTGGATTGCATCCGTCAAGAAGGTGTGGTGCATCGAGTCTTCAAAACATCATATCGCAAGGCACGAGTGTTTTATTGGCATGCTCTATTCCTCTCCTTCATTTCTCTATAAATTCTGGGAGTTGTGTGGGGAATTCTACGCATATTCCGAGCTTATATTCTCTGGAATTCTATCCTGGCGAGTTTATCTTGGCGAAGTCCTGTGTAGTATTCCTTCATCACCTGTAGACATATGAGTCCCTATGGTATTTCACTATGGGATCCCATTCAAACATAGGATAGGGTCTGCGAGGTAGTCGGAGTGTCAGGTCCGAGCCCCAGCGAGCCTGAGGCTCTTTCTTATTAGCTTCCCGCGTCCTTGAAACTCCAACAGGAGGTACATGCTCTTGCTTGGAGACGATGTCGACATTCTCAATGAAGATTGGGGTTGAAAAAGGTATGTTTGAGAGAGCTACACTGGGGAACATGTCTTCTCAGGAGCGGAAACCATGGAGAAGAGGAAGGCCTAGGAAAGATACGGGAAAAGGAGAGGAGGATCACCTCCCGGCCCAGCTGAGTGTATGTCCAGCCCCTGAGGGGTCTGTGATGCTTACCAACTGGTTGGAGCCAGTTGGGACTACCAGTAGAGGAAGTGGGAGATGAAAGGAAAGGGAAAAATCACCAGGTTCTCCCGTTGAGAGTCCCTCTTAGCAGTTAGAGTGGGCCCAACTTGCAATACTTGAACTCTATCAAGAGAATAGAGAGTTACAAAGACAATTGGTGGAAAATAACCGAGAGGTATCGGTGTCATAGGGTCGCAAATATAGCGTAGTTTGTCTCCATAGATAGCTTTGAGAAGCACAAGATACAATTGTGAAATTACGCGAGGTGCAGAGGATGACAATGATTGAGAAGAAGAAGACATTACAAGGTGTGAAGGATAGTCTAAGAGAGGACCAATGCACAGGAGATACATAGTGGGAGGATTCCTGTCTTGCGTCCCTGGAAGTGTCGCTTGACAATTTTTTCTCTCTTTTGTAAGGGTTTTATATTCTTACTGTGACCGGGCCGGTTAGCCGGGTCGTCGGGGTTGTCTACTTGTACGTAAAAAAAGCCTGAAGGGATTTTTTGATTGTATGAATAATTTGAAAGTGTTTTGAATGTATCATGCTCCTTTTGGATGTGAATTAAACGTGTCTTCTTTATTTAAATTTTTTCATGCTCATCATGGGATTTTATAATTGTTATCATTGCATTTTTAAATTCGTTGAGGTGTTCTCTGTTAAAACTTCTGATATCAGTTGATGTTAACGTGGCATTATTAACCGGGGGTCATTAAAAATATATAAACATAAAGAGAGCACCCGGCTAGCGGGTAGGAAATGCACTTGGGGACTTCATACGCGTTGAAAGCACATAACGAGTTAGGTACAATGGCTTTCGATGCTTGGATGGTGTCGGGAAAAGGAAAATTAATGCATGGTTTTCTTTGTAGGCTAACACGTTGTAACTTTTCCGACACTGAAATTGTATTGGGGGTCGACAATGTCACTTTTCATTTGCGCGACGCTTACTGTTATATTTATCTATCGAAGCCAAATGGATCGGTATTCGGAACAATCCATGCCGAGGCTTATTCCCAGAAAAGAAAATCTTTCATTGGTCGACGTCGATGGATATTGGTGCTTGGATATTTTGAAATCTCAAACGATTTCCTTCACCTTTTACCTCTACCGATGTCGAACTTCCTAAGCAAGTCGGGGAAAACTTTTAGATTGTCAATTCCTTGAGTAGTTGTTAAGTTTATTTCAGAGTTAAGAAGGTTCTTTGTTGTACGTTCAAGAAAACTTTAATCGATTCAATCACGAAACATAAAAGATAAGAGAAGGAATCATTTTTGTACTGAAGTGAAAATAGGCAATGCAGAGGATCGAGTGGTACCCAAAAAGGAAATGGTCATATACTTTTTTTGGGTGTTTTGAGTGCTCAACAAGTTGTCGATCCATCGTAGGTCCCGCATAACTACATAAGGAGGGTTCAATGAATGGGCATTAATCATTAGCAAGATGGAGGTGCCAACACGATCTAAGCCGCTAATTATCGAATACCGAGAGTCATCAGATCTGGGGTAGTTCCGAAAGGAGGGATCATCGTTAGAATTTTGGTTGGGGTTTTGATGCTCGATGGGAGTATAATCCTCGACAAAGATGATGAAAGTAGGCCCAAGTGATATCGGATGTTTATTTAGAAGTGTGATGGGCTAGGTGGCATGTGCCACGTTAATGCCATGCAGGAGGGAACAAATGGATGGGAGCCATGTGGTTTCCACATGTTAATAGGGTGGAATTTGGACCAATGAAGGCGTAAGAAACTTTGGAAGGCCATAAATTCTAATGTAGGACTTAGATTTGAGAATAATTACAGTCGTTGGAAATATATTGATGAGTAAAAGACAATGGTAACCTCGAGTAGAGGTTTTGATATCATTAAGGAAAAGTGAAATTTTAACAGCCCATCAACCTAAGTAAGGATTAAGGGTTGGGTGTATTATAGAGTGGTATCAAAACAAAGTTCAAACACTAGGCCTAGATTGGCCATAGATCAAAAGTGTTTCTATCTTAAAATTTTGTTTAGTATCTGCATAAGCTCCTCGAGAGGAAAGATTTTGTATTGAAATTTTGTTTTGGAATTTCTTACAACAAAAAAGTTACATGTTGTTTTGTAGTTGAAGAAGCATAATGTTGCTTTGCTGGAATGATAACTACCCCTATAGGAGTGGGAATATACTGAAAATCATTAAGGATAAGACCTAAATGTGAATGGTTGAAATGGTAGCATCATGTTAAAGGATACTTAAATTCAAAGAATGAAAAAACTAATGATTGTAATGATACCTCTAAGCATGAATGAATAAAATCCTTGGTAGTATAATTGCTGCTTAAATAAAATAATAAAACTTGTATGTATAATTCTTCATGGTCAGAGGACTAATAATAATTGTAAGGTCAGTTTACCTGACCTATAATAAATAAACCCTATTTCTAGAATATCAACCTATTGATATGGGCATATGAGCAGGCTTATGAACTCATGATTGTATTAAGAGAATATATGTTCCTAGTAACCTAAAGGTATGTCTATGCATATGAATGCAAGAGACAAACAACTGAAGCACATGTGTATTGTATACAAGGTGAAATGCTTGGTGCACAAGATATATTGTAATGCATATGGCAATGATTAAACATGTATATAACATGCACATAGACTTATTATAACTTGTGGTTGGTTGTAAGGTATGGTGTGCTGATAGGATATTCTGATTGATGATAACCCAATATCAGTAGGAATGTTAGCAACATAATTAAAATGTTGATGATTTTGATTGCATACTACCATATGAGGATAAGGTAGAATGATTAATGAAATGATGATCTAAAAATCTAGTAAAGGAAGTGTTGGGACATTGATAGATGACCAATGGTCAGATTGACATCGAGAGGTGGATAATATCCATATGGGCATGGCATAGTATACTCGTGAAAAAGTCAAAGGGAATCTAGGAAAGGATTCCCTTGATAAAGGTTTGCTGACTTAAAGTAAATTGAGGCATAAAGAGAAATAGAGATTGGTATTTTATTACCTTGTGTAATGATGTAAATTCCTAGTTATATTCCTGAATTGTAATTTCTTTTTTAGTAGGAGGGAAAGAGTGTCATCTTGTTGGTTGTTACCAAGTAGGGAGGGACACATAATTATGAATTAAGGCCTAATAGATAAAATTTGAATAATACAAAATGTGCAAGCGATGAACATGTATGATGTATGAGTATATGTATACTAAAGGAATAGTATGACTTCCTAAATGAGTAAGATGTTAGGAAATATTTATACATTATTGGATTGAATAGTTNTAATAGATAAAATTTGAATAATACAAAATGTGCAAGCGATGAACATGTATGATGTATGAGTATATGTATACTAAAGGAATAGTATGACTTCCTAAATGAGTAAGATGTTAGGAAATATTTATACATTATTGGATTGAATAGTTCTATGGATACATAGCCAAATCTATTTTTAAATGTGTTTTTTTTTTGTTTGAATACTATCTTAAGGAGGAGGTATGCCACTCCTTAAAGAGAGAGAGAGAACATGAAAATTTGAAAGAGAAAATGAGTAGGAGTGCTATGTTGTTATTAATGTAAGGAAATATGAGTATGCCTTCAAGGTTCACATATAAATAATTATAGACAGTCATGAACAAAGTGTTCCTATGGTGGACACACAGTACAGTGATGCATGTGGTTAAGTGCATGAAATCATGGTTTGAATACAAACTAATAGAATAATGTGCATGTGTGAATGTTTGAATGAGAATGCATAATAATAATGCATTTTTATATTCCTTATGGAATATTGGGGAAACCCATGGAATGATAAAGCTGAGGTTGGCTCAAGGTTGAGGTCATTTCAGATAGTTTGGATATGCAACAAAAAGAGTTGCATGTTCAAGAAATTCCAAGTGGAGGAATTGTGTGAGAACTATGTTAGGAGAACATAGTCACAATCTTAATGACTATTGAGAAGAGTAGGTAGTGGGATGCAATCCTATTTATAAAATAACCCTAGAATTATATTTTAAAATATAATACATGAATTAAAGATATTAAAATGAGTGTTGACCATTTAGATTGATATTGTGCGGAATGCATTGGTTCATAATTAATTTTTGAACCAAAATCTTGTTGTAGTAAGCATGAAAATTTTCTAGGAAAGTCTAGATGAATTTGACTAAGACTGCTAAAGGAAATGAGTAGACCGATCCCAATAGGGATAGATTGTGGAAATAAAGAAGGAGAAAAGAGGAACACTTTTCTCACTTTAAAAATCTGATTGTTTAACAGAGTTGTAAACTTTAAAAAGAATAGTTGTGAAAGATAAGGAAAAAATGAATCAATAATTATGTTTGAATGAATAAATTTGGTTAAAAGCCATGATATAAAAAGGAAGTAAAGACTTGGACATAGTTCAATAGAATTGGAATTCATGACTATGTAGGAGTTGGAAAGAGGAAGAATCCCTTAACTCCTTTCTTGTTGTTTATTGTGTTTCTCTGGGATGAGAAAATTGATGCACTACTGTGTGTGAATGTTTCTGACATGAGAGTGTTGATAGTTGTATGACTAAAATGTTTTTAAGATCGCACTAAGTAAACACATTGATGATGATTTTATGGAGTGCATATATATATGCTAGGACATTGTTAGCATAGGGGTAGACCCAGGGTTCAACTTTAAAAATGCACCAACAAAACCTAACTACCGACCCTTATGGAAACACCTATGAAGCAGATGAAGTCTAACCTGAAGTAGCAATAGGGGGGTTGTTTACCTTTGGTTATGGAAGCAAGTGAATATCAAGGAAGAAAAGGGAGAATGTGAACTTCACGGAAGACAGAGTCACTGTTACGGGGTCGAAGTGAGAAAAAGAGCAGAAAAGACGGAGCAAAGTAAGACGTTGAACGAGGAGATCGAATATGACAGATCAGAAATAAAGAAGGATCGTGGACAACTCAGCAAGCGTGAAAATCCATCGTTGGATGCTTTGGAGCACTGTGCAAGAAGGAAGGAAAGACAGACTAGCGAAGCCCTGAAAATATGGGTCAAGTTGACCTAGGGTTTTAGACACCTAGGGTTTTGGTATCTAGGGTTTTAGACACCTAGGTTTCATCCTAAGGATGCCAGTGAGCTATTGTAATGTATAAATAGAGGTCTAAAGGACCTAGGATGGGTTGGTTTTATGATTATTGTTGTTTTCATTGATGTTGTATGATCAAACGAGTAGTAGTGTGTGAGAAAGAAGTGTTGAGTACGAGAGCCTTCTGGCATTGTAGGATCTTCAGTTGGGTGCAGAGATCAACCTTGCAGCTGGGTGCCTAGGGAAGGGAGAGAAAGAGAGGAGAAGAAAGAAGATTTTCTAGCTAAGAGCACAGAGAAGAAATGTAGGCTTTAACTTAAATTATTATAGCACACTTTTGTGGATGTAGCCCTAGAGAGAGGGTGAACCACGTACATCTTGTGTTGTGTGTGATTGGTATTTTATCTTTGTCATTGATATATTTTGATTGCATTATTGTTTTAGATATGATAAGTAGACATGCAGAATAGATCTAAGATGATAAGTGATATATGAATGTTGTGTTGTTCTTGAGTTAAATCCACTTGATCTTCCCTTTGGTTGTAGACATCTCTATCCTGCAATTCCCTCATAACTTCTTCGAGTTAGACTGCATAT
>SNQJ01S0240105.1:0-13563 GCA_010110895.2 Picea sitchensis
GTTATGATTTTGGAGCCCTGCTTTAGCAGCACTTCAAAATCATAACCCTAGGGGAGAGAGGCTCACTCCGGTGTTGCTAAAGCAAGGCCTCGTGCTCTCTCCTCCTTCCCGACAAACAACTCGCTGAAACAAAAAGCCAAGTCAAGACAAGCGGGTTTAAAGCGGGAGAGTGTTGCTAAGGCAAGGCTCTTTCGTCAAACCCTAAAAGAAAATAGCCCTAGGTGTATTCGTTTTTGGTCTATTTCAGAACACAAATCCACCCAAATATAGAGGAATGTGAATAGAAAAGCAGAACATAAAATATTAGAGGTTTTATGTGGATGATGAGGAAGATTTCTAGATCTGAAATCTATCTTCAAAACCCTTAGGTGACCTGCAAATTTCTTGAAACAATGCTACAGAAAAGAGAAAAGGGTGAGCACATACATGTAATAAAATAAAATACTATGTTAAATCTACAAGATATACTCACTAGATCTATGGTAATACTACCAAAAGATCTACCCAAACAAAGTACTTTGCTTGGGATCCCTACTCTAGATCTACAACAAATGAAAATAAGAAATAATTAGAAAAAAATCACCTCATTAAGAAATATGGCACCAAGAAGACTATTTACACCATGTATCCTCCAAAGATTTATTGTATTAGAAGCAAGCTAGGAAAAATAATTTCTCAAGCTTGAGAAACGAAAGAGAGAGCAAGAAGAATGCGAGAGAAGAGTGGGAGAGAATGGAGAGGAGAGGAGAGATATGGGTAGAGTAACCTTGCACTGAGATAGATCATGTGAAAAGAGGGAGGGGAGACTCTTATTTATACTTGGGAGCCAAGAGTTACCCCGCTTGGAATCTCTCCAAGTGTCCATTAATCAAGAGTTATTGAGCATCTCAAGGGTGGCACACTTTTATGGTTTAGGAGGAGAGTTAGGGTTTTGGTAATGAGTGGGGTGTGAGTTGGAACCCATTACCATGTCTAAAGGTGAGGTGGAGGCTCAAGAAGGGCGCACTAGGGAGAGAAAGGCCCCACCAACTTTAATTTTTTATTTACCATGGTTTTCTCTAGAAAGGGGGCACAACTTCCCTAGGGGAGTGAATGATATGAAGTGGTGGCTAAGTTATGGGGTGTAAAAAGGTTAGGAAAGGAGTTAGGATAGCTTAGTTATGGGTTTGGGTAAGTTCTCCCACTCTTTCTCAATTTAATTTTCTCCTTTTACAAAAAATTGACAATTTGACTTTGTCAATTCCAACAATTAAATTGTTGTCTTAGACTGACTTGGACTCCTCAAGGAAAAACACCTAGCAAAATTTGTCAAATTGAGCTGAAACTTGGTCCAATGGTGTAGGGGGTCTCATTCCATTTTTTTTGATCACAAATACCCCTATCAAAATCCCAAGGACCTAGTTTTTACAATTTTTATCAAAAATTAATCAAAATTACCATTAACTAGGTAATTTTAAAAAATAAAAAAAATATCTTGACTCGAGGAAATTCCGCAAGACTCTAGGAGATGTCTAGCATGGTCATTTACAATATTCATAGACACTAGCTACCATAGGGATCGACCATTATAACGCCTTTCACCACTTTGGAGAATTATTGTGGGAGTGAAACACTCATGGGAAATTAATAAGGCTAGTTAGGCCAAATTAATAACTTGAGGAAAAAAAACTCGATGAAAGGGACTCCTCTAATGATGAAGTCCTAGGAAACTAACCTAAAGTATGATCCATGCAGACTCATTACATTATTATCCCACGTAGGGGAGCGAAAATTCCAATTACAAAAATACGTGTTGAAGGCCAAAACTGTTTTGTAGAACCAAGAAGTCTTCAACTTGGTAGCACCATCAGGTGCATATCATCATGGCACGTGGAGTTGACCCCCTAGTTGAAATAGGTGGTCAACATCTGGCTCCACATGGAGACGTGTGTTTGATCTTCACTTGCGAAGGAGAGCATATGAGAATACGAAATCTAGAAAATAGAGTGCTCACCAATAACCAACATAAATACATGTATAAGATGAATAAAAAATGCTCTAAAAAACAATTACATAATGAAAGAAATTACTATTGTACAACAATTACAAAATGAAACTATGATACAATGAATCATCTAAATAACATAATTATATAATTAAATGAAATAATACAAAACTTAAAATAAAGGAGAACGGTTAGAAACACGTTACAACCATCCATGCAATGGATGGGATGAATCCACAAATGTCTGAAACATCCTTGTCCAAGATGACTCATAGAAGACCCCTTTTCAAGTTTTATCAACTTGGATTTTTTTGTGATAAATAACCATGCAAGAATCATGCTCCTTTCTCCATTCAACCAAACATTGGAGTCTGACAAGTCGTGTAAAATCTTAATACTTTGTTGCACATGATTGTCAAGGTGGAAGGCCAACCAATACTCATAATGATACGATATTGATAAACTGAAGTTGACTTCCATTCTCCCATTTATCTTGTATTAAGTCCTCTTCTGGTTGAGAGGGTGGAAATGAACATGTTAAAGAAACCATGGCACTATGTTCACCAATGTTTTCAAAGTTCTCCCTTAAAGAGATTGGTTCCTCGGGAGGAGGGTGGGGACTTGAATTATCTATATATTCAACAATTTCAAACTAAAATTCCTTTATCTCCTCAAAATCGGTTACTGACTCATCAAGGGATTCATTCGGAATTTCCCTATTGTAATGCCCCCCACCTCTTGATGAAGAGGTTTGGGAGAGACTTAGTGGTCTAGTCATCCCCACTAGAACATAGTCTCATGCAACATGGGGAAAGGTCAACTAACTCAATGTGATATTTTGAAGTTGACTTGAAAAAGGTAAAAAGGTAAAAAGTAACTCATTGGAGGAATAGAGCTCTTGAGGTTGAGTTAGGAGTTGAACCTAAGGGTTAACTTAACTCAACAGAGAAACAAAAAGAGGTATAAAGGAAATCCTAGGGTGCACCTCTCATTTCATCTTGGATCATATTGCATTTGGCTATTGGGCTCTTGAGCAGACAGTTTTGAGGGTTTTGAGAATACAAACCCTAGAGAACAACTTAGTGGTGAAAGATTTCACTCACATTGTTTCAAGCTTGGTCTCGGGGATGAAACACTCCACCCACACCATTCTATAGTATTCACAGGTACCATCATCTATTCAGGAGGGCAACAGGTCGTACCCTTGAGGGTTTTCCAGCAAGGGCACATCATTCCTTGGAGAGGAGTTCGATCCAGCTTATTGACAGGGTCTATTGACATTCTAGCACCTAGGTATTACTTACAGGGCCTTGTTCATCAATTTTGGAGTATTTTTGGAGGGTTATTGTTGCTAGATTATTATCTGGAGCTTTGGGATGTTTTTGAGAGAAGGAGGGCGCAACTGTGATTCAGATTTGTTCAGTTTGGATGGGTTATACCTCATATCTGACCCGAGACTTCTCCTAGCATCTTGTGGTGGATCGATCTATCTTTCTAGAGAGTTTCAATGTATTTGGAGGCTTCCTCTATCAGGGCCGAAATATTGAGCTTGACAGTCTTCAGGGGGGTGCAACCTTGATTAGGGTTTCAACAGTTTGGAGGGGTAGATCTTGTCATTTTCACTTGATACTTCAGGAAAGGCTTCTACTGTCCCTGATCTACCTTTCTGTGGAGTTTGGGGTTATTTGGAGATCTCTTTCAGCTAGGCCGAAACAATAGTCTTTTTATCTGTACAGCAGCACGTACCATCATCCAGGGGGGTTTGGACTTGACCCTAGTTCTTCTTGCATTGTTCTTCATTGTATATTCAGCCTTTGGAGGCTTGCATTTCTCTTCTGGAGCATTTTGTAGCAACTTATCTATTATCTATTGGATCCATCTGATGTTATTCCAAATCTGCATCCTCTTTGTATCAGGTTCTTTCTTTTCATAATAATAAAGGTCAGATATATGCTTTTTGGTTCCATATCTTGTGTACTGGTTAGATCTTGTATGTTCATTGAGTATATCTTCAAATATGTGCTTAATAACTTAATACAAACCCTAAGGCCGAAACTTAAGAGGCCAACCTGCAAACACACACAAACAAACAAGTAAATCAGTGGTCAGTTAGTGTTCCAAGCGAAAAAATTGGCTTGGGAACATTACTCCTATCTTTTTCACTGTGAAGCTCAAGTTCAATAGGGTCCGGATATTCAATACAAGTCTCTATAAGGTTAGCGTCCATGATTTCCAATTGATCTTCCCTGGCCACAAACTGTTCATTCATGGCCTCACATTGTCTAGTATGGACCAACTACATGGCCTCATAGCCTAGGCATACTGCATGTTCAGAATGATTTCTTTAACCTCCTCAATGGGATTTGGTGGAAAATTCATCTTTATATCTGAATTGTTTGTTCCAATATCTGGAAGATTTTTCTTTTTCCATTTTTCCATAAAAAAACATCAACC
This sequence comes from Picea sitchensis, assembly GCA_010110895.2. NCBI lineage: Eukaryota > Viridiplantae > Streptophyta > Pinopsida > Pinales > Pinaceae > Picea > Picea sitchensis. The sequence goes on from SNQJ01S0240105.1 coordinate 4,439, forward strand.
AATTCATTGTAATTTTCATCCCGATCATCCCCAAATCTCTCCAAAAAGGCATGCAAAAAATCCTGTATGGTCTTCAACGTATTATCCTCATAATCATGAAACCAATAGTAAGCATCTTCCTCATAAAGAGTCGTAACAAACAATTCCATTAGAACATCCTCATAAATAGGTGGATCCAACCATTCATCAATACACTGCCCAAAGGCCCTGATATGAGCACTAGCATCATCATAATTATGAAAGTCAGGGAAGTTTTCAATAACATCTTCAGATATATCATGAGGATAACCAACCATTCCTGAAAAATCAATAGGTTTTAAGAAGGTCCCCATTTCTAACTAGATCATTAAAAGGTCTAAAGAAAAGGACCGGGACCCAAGAATTACTAAGGATCCAACTGTTGGTCACTATAATTGCTTAATTGATTTCAAACAACCAAGTGAAACATAAATTATTAACCCAGGGAAGTCTATTATTTCAAAGATAACCACGCACTGTATATACTCAATTCCAAAAGCAGCTTAGTGTTGTAGTAAAGAAACTTATACTAATCTCACTTGCTCAAATAAATTGAAGTTCTGTATTAAATCATAAGAAAGTAACTTCCCTATTGCAAACCTTTAAAGATCAATTTAAGAATCTTGGATTACATTTAAAATAACACTTGCAATGGGAAAGAACAACTATTCTGCAATCAGAGAACAGGACCCTTACTCTCAAACAGAGACTTCAGCATTAACACTCTTTCATGAAAACCACAATGCAGAAAACAATTAACTCTATCTAACAGAAAACAAAGCCACCGAGTTCCTTTCTGTCTAAGCAGGAGCCTTGAGCCTTACTTCTGTCTTAGCACACTTGTTGAGGTTTGCAGAGAACAGAGTAGTCTGATCCCTTCCCTTCTGAGCAGGGATCACTAACCCAGTTTCTGGCTAGCATTAATGAAAGTCTATAGAGAACAAGATGTTTTGGTTCTTTCCTTTCTGAGTAGGAACCCTTAACCCTATCCCTGGCTAACACACTTGTAGAGGTAAATGAAATCTACAGAGGACAAGGTGTTGTGATTCCTTCCTGTCTGAGTAGGAACCCTTTAACCAAATCTCTGGCTAGCACACTTGCTGAAGGAAATGGAATCTACAGAGGACAAGGTGTTGTGGTTCCTTCCTGTCTGAGTAGGAACCCTTTAACCAAATCTCTGGCTAGCACACTTGCTGAGGTAAGTGAAATCTACAGAAGTCGAGGTAATTGGATTCCTTCCTGTCTGAGTAGGAACCTTTTAACCGAACCCCTGGCTAGCACAAATTGGATTCCTTCCTCACCGAAAGCATGAACCTTTTTAACCGAATCCTCTCATACATTAATTTGGTGTTAGTAAACTAATCCTACAGAGGGTATGATGTTCTGATCCCTTCCTCATTCGAAAGCAGAACCTTTAATCAAATCTCTACTAGCATAAAATCATCACAAGATTGTCGGGATAAAAGAATTGCAAATCTCCATTCAATAAACTAAGATGAGTCGTAGGTGTTTCAGCAGTTTAAATCCATTAAAACAGTTGTTTCCAAGAAACGAGTATAGTTAAACAAAAGCATGAATGTAAATTATACTCAATACACTTAACTAATGGGTGAATCTTGTGATGAAGGTGGGCCTCCCTTCTCCTTACAGATTCCTCTCAAACGAAAGCTTAGAGGACGTAATAATCAAAGCAGATTATATCTATCCGTCAAATATCACATTACAAATTGAAAGAATAGAACACGCCCCGCCTCGAGTTGTTTCAATATCAAAACTTGGATTCCTTTTCAATGGTGATTTCCTCCTGACGAAAGAGGAAATCCCTTCGATACAATCATTATAATGCATATCTGAATCCTATCACTAGGATCGGATCTTCTTCTAAATCAAGATAGGAGTCCCGGGTTTCAAGAAATCAATGCTGGCTACAGAACTGAGCGTAGGTATTGTCAAGCATTTACCGTGTAACAATCTCTTTTATTGAAAGAGTTGAGAAAGAAGATGGAGCGGAATGGATGGACAGGAATGGAAAGATGGACGGAGGAAAGGACATGAAGGAAATGGATTCCTGACCGGAAAGGACGGGAGCCTGACCAGTGGACTGGAATGGACGGAAGGAATGGACGCGGAGATGGACCCGAGGAATGGATGGATGGAATGGACGAATGGAAATGGATGGATGGAATGGATGGAATGGATGGAGGAATGGAATGGATGGAAGGAATGGATGGACGGGATCACAGGAAAGGACTGATGGATAGGAAGGAAGGAAAGAATGGATGGAGGAATGGAAGGAATGGATGGAATGGACGGAATGGAGGAATGAAATGGAAGGAAGGAGGACGGACGGGATGGAAGGAATGGAAATGATGGACTGAAATGGAATGGAATGGAAGCCGGACGGATGGATGGAAGACGCCGGAATGGACGGAGGAAATGGAAATGGAGGAATGGAATGGAAGGAAATGGAGGAATGGAATGGACATGGAGGAAGGAGGAAGGAATGGCATGGAAAGGAATGGATGGAATGGAATGGAATGGAAGGAAGAAGGAATGGACGGAGGAATGGAAATGGAATGGCCGGAATGGATGGATGGACGGATGGATGGAAGGATGGATGGAGGAAGGAAGGAAATGGAGGACGGACGGACGGAGGATGGATGGAGCCTGGATGGAGGATGGATGGACGGAGGAATGGATGGATGGAGGTGGATGGAATGGAATGGACCGGATGGACATGGAGGAAATGGACCGGAATGGTGCAAAATGATGAAATTCCTTTAAGCGAATTTTTAATGATGATGATGATGATTAACGGCCCATCAAGATTGAATTGGTCTATCGCATCTTAAGAGGGTAAGGGATTACTTCATGATTCCTTATAATTTTAATGATGATGATGATGATGATGATTGGATCATTCACTAAGACCGAATTGGTTCATCGAACCAAGAGGGTAAGTGATTACTAGGATTCCTTAGAATTTTGTTTATGTGCTCAAAAGCATTAAGAGAAGATTTCCAAGATCACTCATACTTTTGTTGAGTTAAGAGGTTAGGAAGGTTGGTAGGTGATAAATATTTTGAAATGAGATCTATGGGTATTAATGTTCTCAACAATCTAGGAGAAAGTGCTTTCATATTCAACCTTCTTAGTGTAAAAAATGTGACACACTCTTTCATCCCATGTATGTTTTAGGAGTTGACCAACACCTAGTTTCACTACTCATGGAGCCTCGTGGAGAATTTTTTTATTTTAGCAATGCTTATTTTTCTTTACTCTTTGGCAAAACAGAGAGATAATTCTTGATCTTCTAGATTAGGGTTGATTGGCATCTTATAATACCTTAATTTCTTTTTCCTCTTTAATACACCACATTTTTTCCTTAAATTTTGATTTGATGTTTTTAATAGTATCTTTATTTGCAAAATGGCTTTCCATGATTCCCCTAATAGTTTAGCCAAGACCAAGCCTCATGCCAACTCTTGAGTCAATGGTGGTAATGACTTTGATTTTGAAGCAATTTTAGGTAGCCTCCTTGTCTTCCATGTTGTTTTAACTCTTGTTCTTATACATTAGGTATCTAGTCATAGCCATGATCCTAATGGGGAGAGGCTTGTTTCTAAGAGGAAGATGGATAGGTGTACTTTAATTTTGAGATTATAGGTTATAAAAATCTTTCTTTGTATTTGCTCTCGTGGATTCACGAGAGATACTACAGCCCTTTATTTCAAATCCATAAACAATAATAAATAAGAGTCTCAAAGAGGAGTTTCTTCTTATCCTAACTCAAAAGATCAAATGGATTTACAATTGTTTTCAAGCCCATAATAAGCTTCCATCCCCCAATAACTTTTCTCTCAATGCTATAATTCCAAGAGCTTTGTGGTGAATATCAATTCCAAGATATTTGTATGAAGTCACTTCCTCCAAGTTGTTGTTGTCATATACAAAGGTATCATAAGGGATCTTATTGGATTTAATAATAATGACCTTAGTCTTATCAGTATTAATAATCATACCCATATTGGAGCAAAAATCCTTGAGGATTCTTAGTTGGTTTTCAAGATCATGGGGACTCCTTTCCATAAGAACGATATCATCGACATAAAGAAGAAGATTGATCACTATACCAATAAGAGTAGGGCCGACACAACCTTCTTTTTCCAAGCATTCTTCTAACTTATCAATGTATATGCCAAAAAGGGTAGGGGACAAGGGGCAACCTTGTTTGACTCCTATATTGCAGTTAATCTCTTTTGACCAGCCCTTAGTGTTTTTAAACTTAGCAATAGCGTTTTCATACATCCTTATTGCAACAACCCTAAACTCGAGAGGCACTTTTATCTATTCCAACCTATTGTGTTAAAGGGGCAAGATTAGGGTTGTTGACCGATAATCTTGTGTTTTACTCCTTATTTTGTGGACAAGCCATATTGGCTAATCTTTGTATAAATAGAGATCATAAGATCTCATTTTAAATCACAACTTTCCTACCACAAGAGTTCAGGTCTGAAATTTTCGGCCTCCTTAGCTATTTTAGCTCTTGCGCACTTGTGTGTGGCTGATTTTATCAATGGTTAATGGAAGAAGTGATGTGCTAGCCTTGGGATGTTATTTTCTAGCTCTTGTGGTGGATTGTCTTAGCATCTCTCTTGATTTTGGTATGGTTTTTACTCTCTTGCTATCATTTTATTCAAGTAAAGTATTGTTTATTCTAGGAGCTAGGTGGGAAGTATAAGGGCATACACCCCCACCATAGTCTTCACCATTTTTGTTTCATCTCATTCATTGACAAGGGTTTGCTAAGAGAAATAGAAGGGCATACACCCTCTTAGCTTAAACCATAGCTCAAGGAAACTTGCCTTGGGAAGTAAAAGGGCTTACACCCCCAAGGGGGTAGCTTCTCTAAGCTCCTTGTGACTCCATTAACCCAATAGTAAAGACACTAGTCATTAATTTGTTGCATTGGAGAAATAATGTATTGCATTGGGAAACGTAAATTTCGGTCCTTTTACTTCTTGCAAAAGTGGATTGTCTTCCTTGTGCCTTAGGCATCTCATAGCCACTAGGGCGTCCTCATCTAAGGGCTACTTATTGTTGTTGTTACAAATTTTCATCTTCAGCCATTAGGGATGCAAAAACCCTAACTTACTTGCTTTAATTACTCTCTTATCAACCATTGGTTTTCACTCAAAGTTTGCACTTGTACTCTCCTTGTACTAACGCACTTTTTGGCAACGTTTGAGGGGATTCTTGTCACTGATTTTATTGCTGTAATACATTGAATGCTACAGCCATAAGGCTGATATAATTTTCTGCAGAGAAGTGTTTACAACAACCTTATCTTTTATGCTAAGAGTACTAGTTCTTTCACCTTGAGTTTAGCTAGTCAATTGCTAGTTTTTCTCTTGATTTTTCTACTTGATCCTTAGCATTTATTGAGCAGCTTATAGTATCTTTTTCTTGCTGATTTATACTGTCATCTATTGCTTAAAATTAGGGACAACAAGCTTAACTTGCTAATCCAACGAAAATATACTGTTGCAAGGTGTGTTTTCTTGTGTCTCGGGCAAGTACAATCATCCGAAAAAATACTACATTTGTGGGGCAGCCTTTGTTTGACTTACAAGGCATATCTCTCTACCTTTCATTCCATTTAGACTTGACCTATAAGGGCTCCCTTTCCACTTCCTTCCATCTCTATCTTAATCCCCATAGGGTCACCGGGATCGCCTTCGTAGAGTAGCCTAGTCACCCTTGAAGTGCAGGACCTACATTGAGGTGACATTGGGTGTAGGATTCATATAGTTGTAGCACTTGTTTCTTGGTTGGGACTGTTATCGCACAGTTTGTAGCTAGGAGTAATAACTATAAGATAGAAGGCCAAATTGGCGTAACATGAACCTATCCCACCCAATGTCACGACGATGGGGAGGTTCTTTATCTTTAGGGAGGTGAGGCCCAGGGGGGACGTCCCCGGTGACCTGGGGTTTTGAAGAGGCTAAAGGATAATCAAACAATGACAAGTTTCCCCCTTCACAGATGACCACCAGAACAGATAGTCTGGCTTATAGCCAACAAAGATAACCAAGTAGAATCCTTGCCCGAGAACAAAGCAACAATAAACTGATATATGCAGGCTTCGGTTAGTACTTCAGATATATCAAAGACTATGTGATATTCAATATAAGCAATTTGAAAGTAAATGTTGACGAAGTCAATGTTTACAAAATAGCAATAAAAGTAATGTCACTTCACCAATAAATACTAGAACGATATGGCATTCAATGCAACAAATCAATATTTAACTCAATTAATGTCTTTAACTACCATTCAATTGCTCATAAAATGAAACGTTGCTGCATTAAAGATGTGATAACCAAGGATGACGTCAACAACAAGGGTTAGTAAGTTAGTTGAGCTTAGGGTTAGTGCAGTTAGGGTTTGAAATTTCAAAAGGTTTGAGAATTGTTTGACTAATTTCACTTCAACGTTGGAGGACTTCTAGATCAGTGCCTTAGGGTTTAATGGAGTCATAAGTGAAGGACGCACAGGTTGAAGGAGGCAAGATTTCAAGGACTAGAGGGAAGAGTTTTGAGGTGTTGCTAAGGCAAGGTCTCAAAATCAAAACCCTAGGGGAGAGAGGCTCACTCCGGTGTTGCTAAAGCAAGACCTCGTGCTCTCTCCTCCTTCCCGGCAAGACGACTAGCTCAGAGGAAGCACAAAATCAAGACAAGAAGGCTTAATGAGGGAGAGTGTTGCTACAACAAGGCTCTTTCATAAAACCCTAAAAGAAAAATGGCCTTAAGTGTAGATAATCTAGGCCTGGGGCGTCTTCTTCCTCTTAGATTCTAAATGGTACGCCTAACACAAGGGAAAGAGAAACAAGGAGTGTAGCTACGGCTAGGTTGTCTTTCTCTCCTTCAATGGCTGAAAGTTTCTCTATCAGGGGACATGAGACAAGGACCTACTTGTGTGCTTGTCACCTAGGGTTTTGATTCAACAAAATAAATAAACATATGCAAGAAATTAGACTACAACCATTCATTCAAGAAGTTTTGCAGAAAAATACTTACAATTCATCAAGAAATAACCATGCAAACCCTAGTTGTAACACTGTCCTTAAAGAGAAACACCATAAAATGCCAAAAATTGTCTTCCTTCAACAAGTGTGCCTCACTAGATCAGCCAAAACCCTAGAATAGGGCACAAATTTCAGACCTCACCAAGTGGTGAGTGAAAGATGATAAAATGAGAGTGAAAACCCTTAATATATATTGTATCAATGAACTAATTTACTTTTTAGGTCATAAAAAGGCCGACAAGTCCATAATACCAAAACAATACTATTTTTACATTAAATTGTCAAACTAAACCCTAATCAAGAAAAAAGGTAAGACGTCACCCCTTTCTAGGGCGACGTTATCCCCTAATAGGGAAAATGCAACCTCCTGAAGTGAGACGTTAGCCCTCCTTGGGCTCCTTCAAGCTGCCACACGTGCCAACTACCCTGTCAATCTGCCAACACACTCATGATGACGTCATAAGCCTCCTGGTGACGTCCTAGGCCATCTAGAGCCAGTGTCCCACTGAAAATGGGTCAATCCCCCTAGGTCTAGTTGTGTTGGGGTGCCTCTAGTGGAGCGTCCTCTTCTTCTTCGATGCAAAGTCTCTGATCAACCTCTACCCCCTGATGAGGTCTCTGCATCCATCAGATGGGATATTCAACCCCATGGAGGTCTGAACTAATCATCTCCCCATGTGTACCAGTCCAAATGGTACCTGTCCGTCGGGTATGGTCCTGCACATCAAAGGCTACGCCCTCCATGGGATCATCAGTCACAAGGATCATAGCAATGTCAATCACATTTCATCATTAATATTATCAAACACATGCATAAAAACCCTAATACGTCAGTCAATAGCTCAAAGACGTTACACAAGGCTACAATACAAGTCTGGGGAAAAAGATAAGGCATCCTATTGGGTTAGTGTCCATAGGAAAAAGAAAGTTCCCATAAAGACCTCTTCCAAGACATGTAAGTGGGTGGTGTGGTTAGGGGATGTCCAAGCATGTGGGTGTAATGATTGCCAAGGGTGCAAAGATGTTACCTGTGGGTGCCTTTGTAGAAGGCGAGCTGTCCCTGTCATGGATGCATTTTTTTTCAAGCCGATTCTTGCCTTTATTCTTTTTATTCTTTTTTTTTCTTTTTTTTTCAAAATCTAATCAGGGGACACTGCCTTGGCATGGTGACCAGAGCTGACAGCGTTACCCACAAGTAATTTCGCAGAGATGAGAAGGTTGGCTCGTGATGAGACCCCCTTTTTCTTGGCCATGCAACCAAGAGTCACTTCCCTAGCATGGTAACCAGGTGGTGGAAATGTCATATTGCTAGGTACCCATGGACCTAATAGGCTGACTCGTGATGAGACCCCCTATCTTCTGATTAGGTCTTGTTTTATTATTTTTTCAGGTCCCTCTTGTTTCTTGCTGAGAAGCTTTTTATTGCTTTCTTGGGGATCCCTGGGCGAAGCATCTCGAGGTTTATTCTTAGGATTTTATCTTTTACCAGCTTGCTTTTACCTTCTGGGCCTTTAGCCCCTTCTTTCCACGAGGTAAGGTGCAGTCCTAAAAATAGGTCAACCCAATGCCCAAACAAGGGGAGTGGGATAGATGAGTGGGAAACAAGATATAAAAGTGGCAATATGATGGGAGCGGACGATGGCTTTTAAGAAATCCCCCAGTGGTAAACCAAAACCTACAGACACAGGCTTGTTAGGGCACCCTGTCAATCCCCCCAAACATGGTCAAGTGGGAAAATGTAAGATCCAAGCAGTTGTTAGAGATAAAAGGAATCAGATGCATATATTCAAAGGTTTTAATGATCAAAAGTGACACATACCATGATACCTGGACCAATCACCTCATGGAGCAAGAACCTCTTCTGATACAAGATCAAGCCGATGGTGATGGGTGGTGCTGCTGCTGACAAGACAAAGACAATGGGAGAAAAAGATGGGCCCTCCAGGGCCATGCTCAGGTCAATCCTTCTCTCGGTACTCCATGTCTAGGACATGTGGGCCTCGAGACATGATCTCCTAGT